>JAQZBX010098801.1:0-11566 GCA_029593785.1 Cabassous unicinctus
TGTTTATTTATGCCTATCTGAGTAACTCCTCTATCTGAGGGCTACAGTAATTCATTGATAGGAATTATTTTTACCCAGTGCTGGAATGGGAGTGGGGGAAGTACCCATTGGCATAATGGCTTCATCGATTGGTTACACTCTTCTCTAAGGCAATATGTTCATCCTCATCCTTGGTACAGCAATTCTACCACCAGGAATCTACGCTATTTGAATATTCTTAACTACGGAAAAAATGACCTGCACAAAGATGTTCACCTCCTTGTTATTTATAACAGTATTCCCATCTTAAATGACTAATAAAAGGGGAATGATTAAATAAAATAGATAGGTTTACTTGGATTAAAAAATGAAAAGTATGCAATCTTTAAACATGACAGTTATAATCATTATACAATGATATGAAGAATATTTATGACACTAGGCTACATGAAAGCAAAGGCACAAAATCACAACTATAGCATAATAAATATGGAAAAAGAACTTAAAGAAAATGTGCCAAGATGTAAACAGTGATTATTTTTGGGTGCTAGGATAAGGGTGACAATTTCTTTTCCCCATTTCCCATGTAAGATTACAGGGCCTTTGCTACTTTAATAACAGAGAACAAAGAAAGCAACAAGCATTTTTAAATGTGAGCTCTTAAACGTGGGTACTTGTTTGCAAAAGATGCATCCTTCCATTTTGTCAAATTAATATTCTAAAATCTATCTTTTCCTTTGACTACAAGAAACAGTGGTAAATCTAGTTGAAGCTGCTTCTGAAACAATGGGGCCAATATGAGCACATTTTATGCATGGCGACTGGAATTGTAAGTATGAAAGAGCAACCAGGGTTTATGAAGAGCAAATCACAACCAGCAACAGCAGCAATGCGTTTTCCTGATTGAAAAAAACTGAGTGGCCCAGGAGACCGGCGGCCCCATGAGCAAGTGGGGCATCAGAAAAGCTATTGACATGGCAGCTACCAAAATCTTCCTTGAAAACTCAAGCCAAGTTGGCTGGAATATGCATGCTGTCAGCTTCCAAAATTAACGAGGATAGTAAGCTTTATTTACAGGGGCTTATCTCTCAAGCCATTCGTGGAGCTTCAGCAAGCCTTGCACGTGAGCCATTACGACGCTTGGATGAGGGTAACAAAAACCTGGGTGGGATGGCAACGCTCACGGGAAGGCGGCAAACAGCAGAACTGACGACGAAATTCAGTTGCTTTTCTTGCGAGGAGGTCCCCAGCTAAAGGGTAGACTATGGAGAGGTTTGAGAGAGGCCTAGAGGATGTGTTAACATCTTTATTAACAATCTGAAAGACCATGTAAGCAGAACATGAATTCACAAGGAATAAACCTGCAAGGGCCAGAAGACTAGAGGAATAGTAGAAAAGGATGGATACAGAAAGGAGAAAGGAGCCAAACCAGGAGGAAAGTAGCATGGAAGGGCTGAAAGCATGAAAGCGCATGGAGCGCCAACGATGGAGCCAGGGTAAGGCGAGCGAGGCATTCGCCTTGGGCACAAAATGTAAGGATTGCCAAAAAATTCAGTAATCAAGATAAATAATATTTTATTGCAGTATTTTTAAATACTGATTTTTTTAAATTTTAAAAAAATCTTGATTACTGAGTTTTGAGGGTGCCCGTTAAATTTTGCACCCAAACAAGTGCCTCACTCAGCTCACCGTATTGCTGAAAGATACTCAGAAAAAGCAAAGGCCAAATGGAGACACAGGGTTGAAAGAGCAGAGTGTGTGGCAAGTGGACTAAGCTCTGTATATTCTAGAATTGTGGCTGAACACCATCCAGGAGACTGGGAGAGGCTCTGGGAGGTGCCCAGTGGAATCACTTTGGCAGTAACTTGGAGGGACTTCACAGAAGCAGGGAGAGCAGTCAACACATGAAGCGTGACTGCTTTTGGAAGAGGAAGGGAAAACATGGCCCAGCTGATGAAAAGCAAAAAGACAATTTGGAGGGGGCACGTGGGAGAGGGACGGTGCCTTGGCAGCTGTACCTGCTAAAAGCTAAGAAAGTCTCTCATCACCAGAACTGGACGAGGGGAAGAGGTGACAATGCTGTCTATGCTGAATAAGGGCACGTATTCAATATTTGGAGCCTTAATTTTTCTTGCTTACCCCCATCCCTTATCACTTATTCCCTGAAATGCTTAAGGATTCATGCAACAAAGAGGCCAGAATCTAAGCCAGGGTTTCTTAACCTTTTTTGTTCCACGGACCCCTTTTGCCAGGCAGGTGAAAACCACAGACCCCTTACTAAGTCCACACTATACTGTGTATTATTTAATAAATATATCACACCCGCACCAACACGCCCCCACAAGATTAACGTTTTTTTGAATTTCAATTCAAGCTCACAGACCCCTCGTTAAGATTCCCTGATCTAAGCCCATCGAATTGCAGAAATCCTATGGTGGAAAGAACATGCACCAGGGGCCAGGAGACCGTCCGTGGTCTAGCCTGGCTGCACCCCTGACCCACAGCATGTCCTCAGAGAACTCGCTTGTCTCCGAGTCTCCATTTCTGCATCAAATAGAGAGGGGAGAAAAAAGAACTTCCAGCCATTTGCCTTTTATTCAATCATCACGCTGACCTGAGAGTGAAGTGTTTGCATGAACAGGAAATGAACGTTGAAACCTGAAATTGAACATTGCAGTGGGGCAACCCATGCCCTTGGTGAGAGCCCACAGCACGGGGTCTAGTCCCATGGGCACCTGCTGAAAAGGCCTGAGGATGTGGGAAGAGGAACATGGAGATGGCCGGGAGGACCTGGGGCTTCTCTGGCCCAGTGAGAATGCTCAGACTGGGAGCCTTGCCCAAGGGCAGTAAAGTGCCAGGTTTAAACCATGGCTGGTGCACACACTTGACAAATTCTGCTAGTGATGAGGATGACGGGCTTGACCCGGAGCTCCTGGAAGCTCAGGCTCTCCCCTACGTCCCCACCACCCTCATTCCCAGCCCCAGTGCTGGCCGCCTTTCAGACGCTCAGCTCTGCCCAGAATCTATTGTGAAAGGCAGAGACACATGGCAAAGAGGTGAAACAAGAGCCAAGCTCAGGTCCAAGGCGTGACCCAAGGGGTTTGTGTGCTTTTGTAAGGGTATTATAACCAAAGAAGCAAGAAGGACTGATCCGACCACTACCCATCTAGAGAGCCACATGCAAAAGACAGTGGCCAGAGGGGGATCAAGCATCACACAGTTGGCCACTGGGCCACCAGCCCACAGCCAGCACCCCCATGGAGAGCACTGGAAAAGCCAGCTAAGTAGCTGGCCTAAGCAGAGCTCTCTGCTCCATCCTCTCTGCACTTAAGAGGGCCTCACCTAATTTGCCCATCTTACAGCACGCACAGTAGGTGAAACAGAGAGGCGCCCAGCCAGAGTAGGTCATAAGGTCATATGTGCCTGGTTACTGGCACTTACGGCCCAGTAAACCTGCTCACTACTAAAACATGGCCCTAAAAATCAATGTCCAGGGCTCTGTCCAATCTCATTAGAAACCCCCCCTCCCTTGGGGACACGCTGTAAGGGGAAGAGGTGATGAGGGTCGCCGTGACTGCAAGGACCTGCCTAGGAGTGGTCTCCTGCCCCAGTTCAGAACATCTCCCCAGTCCTATGTGACATAATTAATGATGGTATGGGAAGAGGAGGCCCAGAGAAGAAGCAAGACGCTCTTCTCAGGGGTTCCCCACCCAAGGGGCATGCTGCAAGGTGCTTCTAACTCCTCAAGGGCTGCTAGGCCTGAGTTGAAGCACCCCTTTTTAGTTATAACAGAAACTCTTTCTACCAAGAGACCACCTGGAAAGGACAAGAGACAGAGAAACTTGGAGAATAAAGAATTTGCTTGAATGTTCTCAAAAGCAGCTGCCATTCACAATGCTTCCCCAAGAATTCTCCACCGATGGGCTGCATTTAAATCAATACCACCCCTTGCTGAGCGATGCCCCAACTCCAGCCTGAGGAGTACCTTCCAGAACCCGACAGGCCTCAGAGCCTGTCTATGCTAGCTTCAAAGGCCTCTTGCACAAAGGTGTGAGCATCCCATAGTCATGGCTGACAGGGAGTGTGTTTCAGTGGTTCCTGTATCTGAGCGCTCTCGTGGCCTTTGTGGATGATACTACAACCAAGAGCGCCCATCTTTTGAGTATCTACTGGGCACCGACTAAGAACCATATGGATATCAATGTACTTAATCCTCACATCACCCTATGTGACATATATAATAAGCCCATTTTACAGATGAGGAACACTGAGGCTCAGGCAAGTTCGGCAACTTACAAAAGGTCACTGAGCTAGAGATAAGATTTAAACCTCAATCTGTGACCTCATTACTCAACTCTGAACCACTGCTGCTAGGCTGATAAAGGACAACATTACTGCCAGGTATGGAGAAGACAGAGTAGAACATGTGATTTTTGATTCCTTTCAACAGAGGAGTGAAAAGATGGGTCCACTTCAGTTCTGCCCATGGGTTCAAAGACAGAAATCTCTTTCCTTCTTGGCCTCAAAAGCCCATCCTCCCATGCCGGTCTTCTATTCTCAATAAAACTGCTGGGAGGGAAACCACAGGGGACGATCACTCTCAAAAGGGCACAAGTCTTCAATGGCAAAGCCACAAGTCTCCCCAAGAAGTGGGTGAGAGAAGCAGACATACAGGGATCCATCCACAGCCTCCCTTACTCTAAAGAGTCCCCACCTTAACTAGAGACAAAGATCCATCCCCTTTGAGAGCCAGAGTGCAGAGGGGGACTCTAGAAGCATCCCTGAGGTCCTGACTGGAGAGGTGAAGCCTGGACCTCTGTTCACAGGCCACCACTGGACAATTCTAGACTACAGACATGCTTCCATGTATACCTGGCCACTGATCTAGGTTTGCTGTGCTAGTCTAGCATTCCTGTTATGGTGGCCCCTTCAAATAGCCAGGTATCTGGAACTCACTCTGGGTCAGAAAATACCACTAACTGGATGTCATAGCTACAAATAACACCAGCTTAGGATTGCTGGTTTCAATGTGACAAGGTCTGTTGAGAGATGTAAGGCACATATCCATCTTTTACGTTTAAAGATGGGTTTTTTGTTGTTGTTGTGTGCAGGTACATCTAGAAGAGCTCTTGCATGGGATTCCTTCTGCCCAGACAGAAGTTATTTTAAAATATTCTCAGCCTCCTTTTGAAATCCATTCTAGTGTTGCTAATGAAGATGTGCATTTCCTTAGACCATCTCAGCTCCCTACTGCAATCGAAGCACATGACTTCGTAATGCTTGGCCACTTGCGCCTTGCTGGGTGGGCTTCCCTAACAGGCTTTCAAGAGGATGAAGATCACAGCTGCCGGCTTCTCACTTTGTCATTAGTATAATATTTTGATGTTAGGTGAGTTGCCCTCAACAGCTTCATGCTGGTGCCACTTCCCAGCTCTCAGCACCAAAATTCAGTTGCTTCTAATCGGGCTCATGTGTCTGTCTGTCTGTCTCTGCCCACTGCCTGGCTGACTGTCCTCTCTGGGTTCTTTCTGCAGCTTAAGTCTCGCACCTCAGTGTCTCTCCCATCTCTTCCCATGGCCAGCTCTGTGCAGCTGAGCTCGAGGACACGGTGAGGAGGAGATGGTGCAAACATCTATTTGGAGCAGGCAGCAGTGAGAACTGAGGGGCGAGGTCACCCACCTGGAAGGGCTAAGAGGCCAGAAGCAAAGGGTTAATTCTCTCCTCACAGCCCTTGTAAGTTTAGGAGATTTACCCCTTACGGTGCTTCTGAAGTCCACTTAGCCTGGTGGAGCTCTCAGCCTAGTGGAGCTCTGCTGGTTCTCACCGGACTTGATGACAGCCCTGAAATTCTCTAGTCGTGGCACTCTCAGTGCGCTGACATCTCAATAGACATCTGCCAAGAGAAGGCTGTGCAAGGGCTCCGATTACTGAGGCTTCATTAATCTTCCCAAATATCTATGAAGGATCCTCATAAATAATTCAAAGTAAACCACACTGAGAGAGCACACACATTCCACCGGGGCAGAGGACATAAGACTGTTATCACGGCTTCCCCAGCGTCCTCTCGACATTGCCAAGTTTTGGCAACTGCCCCTCCTGGGTACCAGTGACCACTGACCTGACCTTCCACACTTAGTGCCTCAGAAACAGCCACCCAGAACGAAGGGAACATCCAAGAAGGGGCACTGCTGCCTCAGGATCAAAGAGATTGGGGGTTGGAAGAGACTTTAACAATGAGGTGGCTCAACCAGCTGGCTCGTTTTAATTCATAGAAACAGAGGATCAGAGAGGGGAAGTGACTGGCCCCAGGTCACACTGTCATTCAGCACAAGAGGCAGGAAGGGAACCCACATCTCCTTACATTTGGTCCCCTGCTCTTTCCACTACTCCCTGACCTGCTGTATCTTCTTCTCTGGGTCTGAGTTTATCTTTCTATTAAATGAGAGCAGGGCTGCGTCTTTTCTCTATGCTTTATACTGAGATTGAATCAAAATAACTCCATAAAGCATTCTACATTCAACAAAGGAAAGGTATCTCATAAGTGGAAATGCACCAAAACCAAAACGAGAGCATTGCCTTTCTCCTACCGATGAGAGCCCTAAAGATATGCCACCCTGTGAGCATAACTGCAAGGCAGTCACTGCACCAAGTCCCTCCCACATGTCATCCCAATTCTTTCTCTCAAACCCTATCAAGGAGGCACATGGTATTTATACGTGCAGACGAGCGAGAGTGAGGTTTGGAGAGTTTAAGGGACTCATCCAGTTCCCAAAGAAAGGGGCAAACCTGGGACTCAAAGTTGCCTTTGAGCAACCCCAGGCTTACCCAAGGGCATGTGGCCATAATCACGGCCTGCCCCCAACTCTCTGAGGATTTGTTGGGGGGTGTGTGTATAAAGCTAGGCATATGTTTAAGATTCTGTTGTCAAAATGACATGTCATCATTTTAGCCCATCCCCACTTCCACGGGGCTTTCTGCTTATAGAGGGACCTTTGAGACATCCCCCAGCGGGTGAGCCACAGCTGCTGACCGATGCTGCGACAGAAACAGGTTGGTTTGGCTTCTGCCACGTCTTTGGTACCTGAAGCTTCCTGTTGAACAAAGCAGGCCAAAGTGTGCACAGGCGGGCTGAGCGCAGCCAAGGGGCTGGGAAGGCAGGGCCCCGTCTTGCCTGTGCTCACTCACACTTGATGAATGCACCCTTTGCCCCTCTGCCATGCATCTTCAAGGCAAATGGATTAAATTCTGAATTAATCAAATGAGGTGGTATAAAACACAAGCAACATCAAAAGAAGAAAGATAAGCTCTGCAGAGAATGGGAAAGCTAAAGAGATGGGCCTGTTTAATAGCAGGGAAAGATGTTTAAGAAATAGTTAAGTGGGGGAAAAAGCCAAAAAAACTAGATAGATTGCTCAAGGCCATCTTCATTTAAATAAATGTGTAAATATGGATGTGACTTTATATACTTAGGTGTATAAATGCATTCACATGCATTATGGTAACAATGTAATCTCTCTGTATGGGGATTACCACTGATTTTTTTTCCAATATTTTCTAGAGTTTTCTATAATGAAATGATACTCCTTGTATAAAAATAAATTTAAAATGCAAAATAAAAACGAAGGCAAGCGCCTTCCTGGGGCTACCATGTGACAGGGATTCCCAGGTTTTGAGGGCTTTGGTGAGTCTGGTTGGAGGGCAGAGGCATGGCAGACTCCCCTCCCGGACTCCCCCTCCAAGCTCCCTGGGCTCCCCGGGAAAAGGCAGTGAGAGGATCAACTCGGAAAGCCCCCACCGGCCTCACTGCCTGCAATGTGCAGGGCAGGTCTGCAATGTGCAACGACACAGACATGAGCCCAGGCACATCCAGACATGTCTAGCTGGGAAGGACAGGGGAAGCCTGCCCATGTGTGGAAGCCTCTGCAGGGAGTGAAATGAAAATATCACATAATGTCTGACCTGAACTTACCAAATAAAAGAAGACATCATCACTGAGTCTCAGCTAGCAGTAGGAAAGGTCAGACTGGAAGTGTCAGGACCGGGAGATCCAACAGATCAACAAGGTAGAAAAGGACAAGCAACTGGAGAACATCCCAAGAGCAGACAAGAGGAGAACCCTAGGCAGAGAGCAACTGACACCTAGAGATGTGGCAGCGGGCAAATAGGGGCAGGCCCGAGGGGCCAGCCATCGTGGCATCAGGGGCTCTGACAGCAATCCACAGGCAGAGGTCCAAGGAGCTGGACACACGGCATCAGGTAGGTGGATCCCAGGCTGAAGAAGAGGGTGAGACTCCAGGTTCTGAAACAAGGTTCTCTTAAACTCTATGCTCATTAAGAACATAAATGTGTCCTACTCATGTCTGCAGCACCCAGGTTCTAGCCCCAAGCCAGCACAGAGAAGGTCCTCCATGGAACCTGCAGAATGGCAGACGTCCCCAAGTACACTTTTATCATCCAGAGAAGCCAAACAAATCAGTTAAAGACTAAAAGCCACGGTCTCTACCTGCCAGGAGTCACCGCCTGCCCTGGGCTCTTAGACACGAGGCACAAAAGAAAATGCATTGTGCACCTCCCTCAAGCTCAGGCCTCTCGGGAGCCAAGCCTGTGATCTTGAAGGGAGTAGTCAATAGACGCTGTAGACCTCCTCCCGACTCCCATTTCCCACACGCCCCAATCCCCCTCCCTCCACACTCCCTTCTAGGCCATAGGATGTCACAACTGGAAGGGATCTTAGAAGCCACTTCATTCAAATCTCTCCTTTTATGGAGGAGAAAAGTGAAGCTCACAAGATATCCAAAGATAAATTAGACCACAGCCAGGGCTAGAACCCAGATTTCTAAACTCCCACTGAGGCATATCTTCAAGCATTCTATTACGCGTCCCGAAATAGACATGGCAGGGGTCAGAAAATAGACTTGGGTCTCTCTCATGGCAAGCTGGAGACTTGCTAAGCCAAGTGTGGCCTGCAGACCCAAAAGAACAGGCCTCCCGTGGGAGCTTGCAAGAAATGCAGACTCTCAGGCCCTTGCCCAGACTTTAGACCTATGGAGCCAGAAGCTGTGTTTTCAAAGATCCCCTAGAGCTGCATACACACAGCAAAGTTTGGGGAAAATCCTCCAGTCCTGAGCTGGAGAATCCCATGCAGTCAGACAAGCGAAGAATGCCTCCCTCTCTGTGCCCACCCCACCCCTCACTCTTCCCCAACCCAACAGTGTCTGGAAACTGATGGCAATAACAAACCAAACAACACCACCGCTCCCATCTCTAGTTGGTAAATGTTTCTCATCCCCATCCACGGGGAGCCTTTGCCAGGCACCTGAATCTCTCTGTTAAACAAACAGCACAAAGATGCATGGACGAACAGGTGGCAGCTCACTGGCAAGGGCCCTGGTGAGCAGTGAGCAGGCTGCGTCGTTAGCACTGAAGGTGGACTGGTGTCACAGCCAGCCCCCACACGCAAAGGGGGTGCCTAGTCCCCTCACTGAAGGAGAGTGGGGATAGGACGGAGGGAAGGGACAGAAAAAAGGAGAGAACACTCCTGCCCCATCTTAGTCCTTTATCCTTAAGGCAAATGAAGCTCACGGGGCCACTTACTAGATGCCTGACCTTATGCTTCCTTCCTGAAGCTCATATAAAAATCTGGGACAATAATCCTTGCATCACAAGTTCATAGTGAAAACCAAACGAGAACATGTAAATCAAGGGCCAGTACCATGGAAACCAAATAAATGAGCACTTTCCCCACCATGTCTTCATCCCCATCCCTCCCATCCTCTATTTTCCAGAGGGTCCGCGGTCTATCTGAAAGTAACAGAAGGGGCTATAATGCAGGTTCGGAACCTTGACTGCGCATTGAGACCACCTGGGCAGATTTAAAAAAACCACCGATGCCTGGATCCCAAGCCCTGAATTCTGAGTTCATTGGCCATGGGCATAGTCCAGCCATTGGAATGTTTCAAAGATCCCAAGGTGACACTAACTTAGAACCAAGGCTGTGAAATGCTGCCATAACGGGACCTGTGGATTACTCACAGCTTCTCTGAATGGAGCAAAAATAACAATGATTTCTAACCTCACCACGTTAATTGAGTGATTACTACATGGCCAGGGACTAAGCTAATTGCTTCGAGAACATAATTTCATTTAATTCTCATAAAACCCGCTCTGGTAAGAGTTATCCCTCTCATTTGTCAGCTGAGGAAATGGAGGCACAGATGGCTAATAAGTCACCATAAGTCCCACAGCCCCCAAACAGCAGACCTGGGCCTCCACCCCGGGCCTGCCTGCCTCTCGGCTTTAGGGAGCACTAGCAGCACGGCTGGGGTGGTAAATATTAGGATGTGGCCTGGAGGAAGAAGCCGTACGATGCGCCAGATCACGCTAAGGTGCTGGGCAAAGGAAGAGCTACTGAAGGAGAGGGAGGACCAGATACACATGGCGGGAGCTTAGAAAAGGCAGTTCGGCCCTATAATCTTCCTCTCCACGGGGTGCCCTGAGGGGTGGGAAGGGGAAAACAATGCATGAGAAGAGCTGGTCGCTGGAGCTGTAGACCTTCCTCTACCTTAGAAGCAATCAACAGGCACCAAAGGAAAATGTCCAGAGCCCATCACAGTAGTAACAAAGCCAGAGGTGCTGGTGGGGGGAGGGAAGCCCCAGGCTGCAGCCCTTGGTATACCCAGAAGGCAGGCCCGGCTCCCAGCTCCTCAGGTGCTCCCCTCCCAGAGGAGGCAAGCATTGGCAGATGCTCCCAGCAGTCACTGCACAAGAGTCTGCGAAAGGGAGACCACGATACGCTGAAGGCCTGTCAGGGGGCGGTAAGGGGGGAGCGGTGGCACAGGGCAGGCCGGCTTGGCAAGCCAAGAGGGAGCCGAAAGCTGGGGAGCTGGTCCCCATCAGAAGCCCTGCAGTCTTGGGGAGCATGGTACAGTGGAGAAGCAGGGGAAAGGCTCCTGAGGTTGGAATGAAAAAAACCTTAGGGGTACAGCAGGGACCAGATCACGCCAGGCCTGGGCCCCCAGGTCAGAGGTGCCGGCATCTCTCCTAAGGACAGAGGCAGCCCTGGGCCCCCAAGTGCCAGCATCCCTCCTAAGTGCAGAGGAAGCCCTGGGCCCCCAGGTCAGAGGTGCCGGCATCCCTCCTAAATGCAGAGGAAGCCCTGGGCCCCCAGGTCAGAGGTGCCGGCATCCCTCCTAAGTGCAGAGGAAGCAGGGGTGTCTGGAGCTGGAGCAGGGAGTGGGAGGCAACCGCATTTCCATTTCAGAGCTCTGACTGGGACTCTGGGGCTGCAGGGTGGAGAGAGACCCAAGGGGCCAAGGGCCAATGGGCGTGGCAAGCGTGGTCAGCGGGGTGCTGGACCTCCGCTGCAGTGCAGGTGAGCAGGCCTGGGTCCCAGGGCACAAAGCGTCTGTGGAGGCTGCTCATTGGCACCTGCCTCCTCCCCACTTTGAACCTGGGCCAAGCCTTCCCAAGGCAGGAAGCTCAGGCCTTCAGGAGGAATCTGGAACTGCAGTCTCCGCCGTGACTAGGGTGTTCCTGGGGGTATCTGTGTACTGGGGAGACAGAGGAAGAGAGAGCAGAAAGCGGGCAA
>JAQZBX010098802.1:0-11539 GCA_029593785.1 Cabassous unicinctus
TTCTAGATCTTCTAATGTGTTATTCACGGTCTCTGTTTATTTATTGACCCTCTGTCAAGATGTTCTGTCTGATGGTGATAATGGTGTATTAAAGTCCCCCACTATAATTGTAGAGGCATTTAATTCTCCACTTAGTTTTTCCAATGTTTGCCTCATGTATTTTGGGGCACCCTGGTTTAGTTCATAAATGTTTATGATTGTTCATGTTCTTGATAGATTACTCATTTTATTAATATATAATGTCTGACTTTGTCTCTTACAATAGTGTTGCATTTAAAGTCTATTTTGTCTAATATTAGTATAGTTACTCACTCCCTTTTTTAGTTATTATTTGCATGTAAAATTGTTTTTCAACCATTCATGTGCAACCTCCTTGCATCCCTGGGTCTAAGGTGAGTTTCTTGTAGGCAACATTTAGATGGGTCATGTTTCCTTATCCATTCTGCCAATCTGTGTCTTTTAATTGGAGAGTTTAATCCATTAACATTCAATGTTATTACTGTTAAGGCAGTACTTACATTAGCTATATTTTCTTTAGGGTTATATATGTCATATTTTGTTTTTATTTCTTTTTAAAAAAAATCTATTTAGTTATTCTTACAAATACTCTTCCTGTCTACACTCTCCTCCAACCCTCTCTCTTCTGGTGTTTTCCTTTCAACCTGCATAACTCCCTTTAGTATTTCTTGAGAGGCAGGTTTCTTGTTGACAAACTCTCTTAATTTCTGTTTATCTGTGAATATTTTGAACTCTCCCTCATTTGTGAATGCCAGCTTTGTTGGATACAGAATTCTTGGCTGACAGTTTTTGTTTTTTTTTTTCTTTTAGCACCTTAATTATGTCATGCCACTGCCTTCTCACCAACATGGTTTCAGATGAGAAATCAGCACTTAATCTTACTGTGCTTCCCTTCTCTGTGATGGATCTCTTTTCTTTTGCTGCTTTCAGCATTCTCTCTTTGTCTTGAGCATTCGACAATTTGATAAGTATATGTCTCAGGGTAGACCTGTTAGGATTTATGCTGTTTAGAGTGTGCTGCACTTCCTGGAATGTACGTCCATGCCCCTAAAAAGGGTTGGGACATTTTCAGCCATTATTTCCTCCAACACTCCTTCTGCCCCCTTTCCCTTCTCTTTTCCCTCTGGGATGCCTATAATGCATATGTTTCTGCGTTTTGTGTTTTCATTCAATTCCCTTAGTCCCTGCTGAATTTTTTCTATCTTTTCTACTATCTGTCCAATTTCAGATGTACTATCTTCAACATCACTAATTCTTTCCCGTGCCTGTTCAAGTCTGCTGTAATGTGCTTCCAACATATTTTTGATTTCTTGCATTGTGCCATTCATCACCATCAGATCTGTTATCTTTTTATTTATGCTTACAATTTCTTCAGTATGTTCCCTCATGTCTTCTCAATATCCTTTATCTCTTCCTTCACTTCATTAAGTTGGTTCATGATATTTGTTTGTACATCCTTGATTAGTTGTTCTGTGTTCTGCATCTCCTCCTGTTTTTTAGTTTTTTCATTAGACTGGGCCATATCTCCCTGTTTCTTAGTATAGCTTTTAATTCTTTGTTGGTATCTAGGCATCTGTTTATGTGCATGGTCTTATTCAGATGGTTAGCTTCTCTTTCTACTCTCAGGATTTATTTTGTTTTGTTTTGTGTTAAGGTTCCTTTTCAACCCTTGGCTCCACTTATTCTATACCCTTGTAGTTGTCTGTGTTCCCTTGAAAAAATATTAAAATCATAGAAAAAGAAAGAGAGAAGAAGAGAAAAAGAAAAACAGTAATAATTTTAAAAATATAGAAAAGTAACCATAAAAGAGCCAGGAAAATAAGTAATAAGAGTGAAAAATCCTAAAAAATACAAAGGAATAAGAATTAAAAAGGTGTAATAAAAAAAGAAATAAGAAAAAAGTAGAATAAAATAAAAGACTGGAAAGATGAAAAGAGAAGAAGAAGAAGAAGGAAAAAAAAGACCAAACAATAAAATGTGGAACAAAAGAAAGAAAAGAAATAAAGAAACTAAGGTGAAAAAATAAGGAAATCAAAAAAGGAAACAAAGAAAGAGAAAAAACAATAAATAAAAATAAAAAACCAAACAAACCAGTAAAAACAAGTTTCCCTCTTAGTCCCCTAGAAACTGTCTCAGGCTGCCAGTGCTCTTCAATCAATCACCCTGCAGCTTGCCTTCCACATGTAAGGCATCTGGTTTTAGCAAATAAAGAATAAAAAAATATAATAAAATAAAAATAATGAAAAATAAATAACAGATTGAAAAACCTAAAACAAAAAAATCTCAGTCTATAAATTCCCTGTCATAAGGTGCCAACTGGGTGCCTGACAAACCAATGGATCACTCTCTGGATCCCTTCTCTTAAGAGGTATACCAGGAATCAAAACAGGGACCTAGTATATGCAAGGCAGGAGTTCCTACACTAAGCTCTACCCACTCCACAGGTTAGGTAGGTTTCTGAAAGCTTATCTGACTCTCCCCACCCCCTTTCCCTCAGGGAGATGGGCTTCTAACAGTTTGTTGGCGATCTCTCCTGGCTTCCTTCTCTCCCTGGCTGGTTAGGTACGGGTACCTGTCTCCACCTTCCCCCTCACTGACCTAGTTCCTTTCTCTCCCAGGTCAGTTGGGTGTGACAACCTGCCTGATTAGATCACCCCTTCCCCTTTCCCTGGGGCCCCTTCAGTGCTGGCTGAGGTCCTTTTTGAGATTTAAAAGAGACTCAGCTGGCCAAACTCGGTGAAGAGAAATCACTCTCCGTCCTCCGCCAGATGCCTATTCCTCCCAAGGAGGAGAAGGTTCTTTCCCCATTCATTTGGCTGCAGTGAGCCAGGGGTTTTATCAAGCCTATTTGCCTTGAGAGTAGGGTGTATGTGCCATTCCCAGCCACAGGGGCTAGTAACTCAGGGTTTTCATTTGGCTTCTTTGTCTCTGTGTCCCTCTCCCTCCTGGATGATGTGCAGTACTCTCCTGGTCTACAGATCCCCAGAGCAGCAACCTTGTGTAGCTTTTTGCCCTTCCTCCATTGTGTTTGTGAGACAGTTGAGCCCTGCCTGCCTACTTCTATGCTATCTTCCCAGAAGTCCTCTTGCCTTCATTTTTAAAGATAAGGATGGAAGATAAATGGATGGTCTGAGATTCTAGGTCAGGTGTCTCTGATAGGGAAACCTAGGCCCTTTCTCCTGACATCTATGGTTTCCCTCAAAGAGATTTGCTTAAGCAGAGGGAAAAGGGAAGTAAATGGGAGAATAGAGAGATAAAATTGCTCAGAATGCTAGCATGTCCAGTCTATAGACACTCCCCATGGAATGTAATTTCTGCCCCCAATATATTATCAGGCTTCTCCCATATGTTCCACTTTGAACTTTGAGTATCAGGTGGGGGAAAAGTGTAAGAAAAATAAGAATAGATGCACACCCATTCACAAATAGGAAAAAAGCTGAAAATGCTTGAAGACTTCCCCTACCTTACTTTGAGTGGGAAGGATTCAAGGAATGATTTCTGGTCTGTTAGCTGCCATGGATTCCCTTCCCAGCTGTGAGTGCTTACCCTCAGTTTCTGCCATCATTAAAATAAAAGTAAGTAATAATCTTCATGTTCATAAATAATATAAAGTATGACAGTAGAAAAATATGTTAATGATATGTAATAATTCTTGATTATACAAAATAAGCTCAGTGTCTTCAGATGTGTAAACATCTGTACTTGAGTAGAAAAAAAAGAATATGAAGAAAGTGTATGTAGAGTCAAAGTTATGAAAATATGAAATACTTTAATCTATATTTGTGCTAGCCTGTGGGGAGAGGGCAGGGAGACTTGCTCCTGGGTGGGGAGGTGTGAAGCAAAACCAAATCATTCAGTGGTTTGCCTATCTTGAACCTCTTCACAAAATAGTAGCTTCTAAATATAGTACCTTAAAGTTCTACATTTTCAGATTGAATAAAAACGTAGAATGGTTCCAACAGCACTTGATTCCACCAACTCTATTTTCCTCAGAGTTTGATTTCTATACCTTCCAATCCTTTTGGGTATTGAAATGATATTAATGATCTTGAATCCCAAAAACAAACAATGTAAACATGTTGACCACAATTAGAAAGTAAAGAAGTTGAAAAACAAAACATATACTGCAGACAATAGTAGAAGGATATATATGGAATAGCTTGATGTCTGCCAGAGTGACACTCCTTTGATAAGGACATTAACGATCAGACCCCTGAGGCTTAAAAACCCAAGGCAGATGCCAGTCTGGTGAATGTTAGGCAGAGGCAGATTGAAGCCTGGTTGCTCTGACTCGGGGCCCCAATGCCCATGCTGTACACTAAGTTTGCTACCTCCTTACACTGTAACCAGCTCCTCCTGCAGATGCCTTCCAATTCTCTGCTGATGCTACATCAGACTGCTCTGGAGACCTTCCATTAGCAGAGGTTCTTAACAAGGGGTCCGTGAGCTTGAATTTTAATTCAAAAGAACATTATTCTTGTGGGAACGTGTTGGTGCAGATGTGATATATTTATTAAATGAGACACAGTATAGTGTGGACTTAGTATGGAGTCCGTGGTTTTCACCTGACTGGCAAAGGGGTCCGTGGAACAAAAAAGGTTAAGAACCCCTGCAATTAAAGATACCTGCCTGCCTTGTGTCAGCTCTCGAACCGATGAACTCTCTGGTATCCTCCACCTTTAAATGTGTTGCATGCTCTTGTCCTGGTTGTTGCTTATTGTTTGTATTGGCAGCTTGCAATTAAGCAAGTAGATAAATTGCATTGAGCATCCAAACGTTAGTCGTGTCAAATCTGCTTTTGATTTGTGATCATTTCTCAGGTCACTTTATGATAATTTTACAACATTTTCATGACAAATCCCTCTGCTCCTGTCTTTGGATGCTCACCTTTCCCCTCCTCTGATTCAGGAGGTGCCATGTCAGTATGCAGCAGAGGCAAAAGGGGACTGGAAATTCAGGGAATCCTGTGTGAATAAGCTATCATGCCACTTCAATACAAACCCACTTGCAGTATTATTGAAATGCAAAGATCATTTTTACATATTTATGGAATCAAGCAATACACAGCATCAGGCTGGTTTTATTTTTATTACTTATTATTTCTGAATCCCAAGATCCAGAAACCTTCAATGCAATATTAATTTATATGGTAACTTTAAAACAGATCTGTAGTTATTTATGCTTCTATAAGAGATAATTCAATCATGGGAAGAGAAAATAATATTGTGTTCATTATTTCAGTGCTGTTTTGTTTCTCCTAGGAATATGTATTAGATTTGATAGTTTATGTTTGCTATACAGATTACAAGATTAAATAACATTTTAAACCAAATATAACATTGGAATATGCATATAATATTACATAATCACACATTATATCAGTGTTTTAGTTAATCTTTTATTCTAGGGTGTCTCTAAAACTCTCTCTCTCTATGTATATATATGGTTAATTAAAGCTATATGAAAATACTGTATCTCTATTTTAATTCATATTCTATTGAAAAAGAAAGTTCACTGCAGGGTCTAAGTCAATATTGTCACTTGGGTTCCTATTTGATGTGTGAAAATACTTATTCACAGTCTATGATGCCATAAAAATCCCTGGGATGTGACTCATATTACTCATTGGATGTTGATTTCATGTGACCAAATACTTTACAGGATGAAAACTCATACATGGTTTCCTGGGTAGCTGCTGTTTCAATAACTTTAATCATGATGACTCATTTTGGCTCGGTGAGACTGTAATAAGTAATTTCATGGGAATTCTAATGTAATTTATTAATAGTTAAAGTCCACTAAGCAGAAAAATATTCTGGCAACTCTTAAATACAGAGGTTAGTTGTCCATCATAGATATATAAAAATTGTATAAATGCAGAGAAAGCATATATGTAGAATATCTTAGAATTAGAAGAATGAAACCAACAGGTTTATTAAAATCTCTTGTCAGATGTATGATTTTTTTAAAACATATATTAATAGCAATGACAGCTACCGTTTATCAATCAAGCACTATGCATCTAAGTGCTTCATTTAATTATTTCACTAAATTTTTGGAGGAACCAGGAGATAAAAGTATTATGGTGTTCAGTCTACTAAAGACAGGGAAAAGATGCCCAGAGAGGTTGATCAATTTGCTCAAAGTCACATTCTTAGTGAGAGGCAGAACTGATTTTCCAAAACCAACCTTTCTAACTCCAAAGTCTTCCTCTCTCCCAAGCAGCTATACTTCCACTGAAGACCATGATTTTCTAGTGTACATCTTATTCTCATTCAGAAAATTCTATGCTTCTAAATGTCTTGGGGGCATTTCTTCATGACTTTCGGACAGTCAGGGAAAAATATGATTATTCTGATTCAAAGGTGGTTCTGCTAAGGGTGACTGGTACTCACAGGATATTGCCATTTGGCTTGAAAATCAGATATGTTCTGGTCAGGCAGAGTAGGAACCCAAATTACTGGTTGATTTCAGAGGTACCAAAAGGTCTATCTGTCAAAGAAATATGCTCATAGGCCTCTCCACCAAAGCTGAACCCACCATCCTTACTGCATTTCTTCACTTCCTACTAAAAAAGCAAATTTTCTATGCAGGATTTTGGGGTGGGGGGATGGAGTGTGGCTGAGAAGTGGGGAATGGAGAGGTGAGGAGTTGGAGATGTGAGATGGAGCCCAAAGCACTAAGTCTAAAGTCATTTGGTCATGTCTTATTCTGGATCTCCAACAGCTAACCAGAGCCTGGCAACTTGCTCTTGGCCCTTTACTGTTTGCTGAGTTGAATAAGATGGGTGCCAGTTCTTTTCCTGAAAACAGATTTTTGGTAAGGGAAATAAGAAGGCAATGTGAAAATCCTGAGTACTTGAGCTGGAGAAGGAAGTCAGTCTGTAGGACTTGCAGGATTGGGGGCTGAGGAGAATAAAAAGAAACTGAAACTGTGGGATACAAATGACAGTATAATATAGAGAACAGGTGCTTTGGAGGCATAACAGAACCCCGGCTCTCTCACCATCAATTATGAGACCATGTGCAAGTTATTTAACCGAGAGCTCAGTTTCTCCTCTCTAAAATGGGGGTTAATTCCTTCTATCCATCTGTCTGCCCATCCATCCATCCAGTCATTCAGTCATCCAGTCATCCGTCCAGTTCGTTAGAGGGTAATTATAGGAATTAATGAGATACACATGAAAGTACTTAGTACACTACCTGAAATATAGTAAGTACTAAAAAATAATACTATTTTTTACCTTTCTTAATCCTCACCTCATCTCTATGATACAGGTATTATTATCTCCATTTAACAAATAAACCCCTCCTTAGAGCAAACGTCTAACTTTTCCAGGATCCCATAACTAATATGTGAAGGTGGTTTTGTCCTGGGTTCTTCACTACTGTACTATATTGATTATTTGAGAAAGGAAAACTTCAAAAAGACCTAAAAACCATAACTTGGGTCTATATAAGATAGTAAAACCTCATGCCAAACATGAATATGGGGGATATTGCACATATAAGACTGTTTTTACAAAATATAAATACCAATATACTAGAGAGAAGGAAAAGGAATAGCAGCTATGTATGGTAGGGAAAGCATAGAGAGATTGAGAGGTGATGAGTTTTGTTTGATTATTTATGATCATTATTATTGGAATAATGAAAGTGCTTTAAGAATGACTGAAGTGATGAATGCACAAATATGTGATTACACTGAATACCATTGATTGTACACTTTGGACAGATTTATGCTTTATTAATATGTATCAATAAAATTGATTTCTTAAAAAAAAAAAAAGGGATTCCCATATACCTCACCCCCTCTCCCTCCCACACTTTCCCCCATTAACAACAGCTTTCATCAGTGTGGGAAAACAAAACAAAACAAAACAAAAAAAAACATCCCACGATAAGGGGAAAAGCTGGCTTTCTAGTCTACGTAATACCCATACATTCATGTAGGTTAATTTAGACTGGTAAAAGTTATAGTAAATTCCAAAGGTAAGAATAAACATATTCAGGATTCTATCTTCAGATGTTGCATGTTACTATTGCATTGCTGCAAATTCTTCCCTCATGTTGCCTTAACACATGCCAGGTAGAAAGAGACAGACATTGGCAAGAAACTGCCTCATTACCAGTCCCACATTATATGAATTCCTCTTTTTGCTCGCCAAGGCATTGGTTGCGCCTTTGCTTTATTTGAGGTAGTTTAGTTTAATTTTTCATTATGACAGGTTTTCATCTCCAATTCTTTATTTAGAGCATGATTCTCAAAACTTTTTCTCTCTGTAATCCCTTTGAGGGTTTCCACAACCCTCAAACATACCTTAAACCACTTTGCTATCAAAATAAAAGTGTAGAAGAATTATTCCAACGTTGGGAAGAGATGCAGGTGATATTTTTATTTCTCTTGACATTGAAGGGAGGAAACTACTCAAGGAAATGTGGGAAGTGAAGGGAATGCTGGATGGGCAGGAAATGAAGCTTCACAGTTAGAGAAAAAGAGAATAGAGTGATGCAGAGGAAGAGGGTTTTGCTGCAAATCTAAAGCTGCTCTCAGCTAACAGATGTTAGGATTATCACAGCTCTGGTCCTGTGACTCCCTCAGAATATCCCTGGGGGAAGCACAACATCCTCTTTGAGAAACATTGATTAGAAACAACCAGCTTTTCTCCTGTTGTCCCCGTTCTCTGCCTTCCATCTCAGAAATCTTCCCTTTCCACCATTCTCCGCCTGATTTCTTCCCTCTAGCCTCACCCCATCTCTTGCCCTCCCTCTCCCACTCCCGTTTGGAGGAATCCAGTGATTAGATCTATTTTTCTCAAGTGGTCCACTTACCCCTCACTCCTTTGCCTCTGAGAATTAACCTGACTCTCTGACATAGGAGGCCTCCACTCTGACTTCAGCTTTTGTTATTCATACTGGTTATAGATGAATTACCCTGTGATGTTTGTTTTGCATTGGTGTGCAAAAATTAGCTCCCAGCAAATCCGAGCTGGCTTTCCCTTTAACTTGCTCCCTTTATTCTTACCTAGTTTCCCAAATGGATCAAGTCGCAGCTGCTCTTCTAACTCCCCCCTTCAGTTTCAGCTAAATTAAACTGCTTCCTGACTAAAGTGGCTGGCTGTAGAGTGATGTTATCCTGCACGAGTAGGTTAACTATAAAGTTAGAGGAAGTGAATTCTCAGCATTGTTTGCTTACTGGGTAAAGTTTGCTTTTTTTCTTTGGGGGTGATGGCCTTTTAAGGGCATTGGGTTTTATATATGTTGCTCCCATTTAAAGTCTGTGTCTGGTCACTGAGGGCTCAACTGCCACCAAGAGTATAGGTGTTTGCGGCTGACACCTGCCTCTTGTTCATTCCAGTGTCCTCCCTGATGTCTGGTTAGAGTCTGGTCCTTCCCAAGGCCTTTTGTGTTGTGATATATCACTGAGGTTTCTGTCATCACGTACTCTATAGTTTTCCCTTCTAGCTGCAGCTGTAGACTCAGGTTTAGTGACACTATATCATGAGGAATCTACATAACATCAACTTTACTGTCTTTCTATGTGTTTACATGATTTGAAATTGCTCTTCCTGCTTATTTGAAAACTCTCTGTGGGCTTGTTACATCCTTTATTTCTATCTTCTTATATTGACTACTTAAACATTGTCATTTTCTCTACCACTCTCTCTTACTCTCTCATTGTACAGCTAAAGCTTACTGACTCTTGGTTTTCCATCTAAGTTATTTATCCTCCATTCCCCTACTGGCAGCCAAAACCAAAGTTATTTCCTCTGCTAAAAATTAAACTTTTTTTTATCTTTTTTGGGACGATAGGAATGCATGATGTGAGGAACTTCTTATTCCTCGCTCAACAGGTAATCTCATTTCATTCTTCCCCACTTTCTCTCTTATATTTCTGGTTCTCTTCCTTCTTCCTTCAAAATAACTTTGCCTGTCAATTTCTGTCTTTATATGTGAAAATAGAGCTGATCTATGTAACATAACACCTAAGTATCATTCATCTTATCTCATATGTAATTTTAAACACTAATTTTTAGCAACCAATACTAGGAAATTCAATATCAATTCCCTAAATACAAAACTCTAAATCAGCCTTAAAAAAATAAGAACACAATTTACCGTCTTATAAATTATTTCCACTCATTTTCCACTCACTGAGTTATCCTTAAAAATGATCAATATGCCATGATTCTAACTGACTTGCTTGGTATGAGCCATTACTTAGGTGGATGGATGATATTTTTTCCCAAAATATCAAAACCAATACATTATCAAATGTGCTTGTATGTTCTTTAACACATCGATTTAGATGTAGACTATACAAATCACTCATTTCCCTTTTCCTTCCTGGGATGTAGATCCTTGTTTCTGTCCTGACAAGATTACACTGAACATGGTGCTTACTGTGTCATCACAAAAGGGTTTTCTGCCAAGTCCAGCTTATGAAGATCTACTGATCTTCCCAAAACATCTGGCATGGTAGCAGAAACAGTGGTGGATGAATAAGTAAATAAACACTTTTGCATTTCTCTATGATAGTTGGCTTTAAAATATGAGAAACAAAAAGAGAAAGAGAGAGAGAGAGAAAGAGAGATAGAAAAAAGAAAGAGAGAAAAAGAAAGAAAGAAAGAAAAAGAAAAAGAAGAAAGGGAGGGAAGGAGGGAAGGAGGGAGGAAGGAAGGAGGGAAGGAGGGAGGGGGAAAGGGAGGGAAGAAGAAGAAGAAGAAAGAAAGCAGCTCCAAATTTCTACAGGTTTTATCGAACTTCCTAGCAGGTTGTTTTTGTTTTTGTTTTTGTTTTCCCTCTTTTGTTCTTAATTAATTTTGTTAGGGCCTTAATCACTTCTCAAAAGCAATCATCACCCTTGGGGAAGAAACTTGAGGGAAGGGAATGAGCTGGGGTTTGAAGTCAGTCAGAGCCAGGTGACAAACCCACATCTGTGTCTGCAGGAGCGATTTAACCTCTCTGGGCCTCACTTTCTCATCTGCAAAATGGAGATAACAATTCCTGACTTTCTGTAAGAGTGATATGGGATTGAAAATAACCTGTGGAGGACATGGTAAATATCATCAAAATTTATAAAAGTGTATGATCTAAAATGTAAACCATACTGTAAACCATTGACAATGTTTAGTAGCTATGTTCACTATCTGTATATCAGTTATAACAATGCTATGATCCACATACAAAAAAGGTTTTAATATGGGGTGAGGAAAGGGGGAGGAGGTTGGGTATATGAGAGTGTCTTGTATTCTGTGTGTGACTTTGCTGTGACCTAAAACTTCTTTGAAAATTAAATGAAAAATAGTGAGACATTGGAGAGTGAGAGGGGGAAGGTGCCATGGTACAGACTGGACACCAGATATTGCAGTGATAAAAGGCAAAATGTCAACAACAACAAAAATTTTTTTTTTAACTTTTTATTTTTTAAAAATTTTTCTCATTTTTTTGAATAACCCAATCATTTAATTTAATTTTTAGTTTTTTTTAAGTTTTCATGTATTTTATCTCTTACATTTAAA
>JAQZBX010098803.1:0-11539 GCA_029593785.1 Cabassous unicinctus
TATATATATATATATATATAAAATAACATTTATGTAAGCAAATGCACATATATGCATATGTATTTATAAATCATCTTACAAATACTGGTATGTATTGTGATAAATTTTGATTTTTACCCACAATGAAAATAAATAAATAAATAAATAACAGGGAACTTTACCCAGCTCAGGGCTTTTGTGGCTCAGAAAAATTCCTGCAGTTCTGGTCTTTTCCTGGGGCCACTGGTCTCTAGGTTCATGAGGACTAAGTACAAGGACTTCAGATGAATTTTTATTTCTATTGGGAAATCCCAGTAAGGGCAACACAATGGAGTACTTCAAAGGCTTCAGGGCTCACATTCTTTGAGCTCTGGCTTGGTCTTTTCTTTCTTTCCCACTAGGGCACCAGGCCTCTAATGTCCTCAACAAAAGGTGAGAGGGACATCTTTTTGATAGCTTAGACCTAGCAACAGGGGCTGTCTTTATTTTGTTTCCTCGTTCATTATGAATACTGTTCTAGGAGAAACTGTGGAGTGAATGATTCTCCTGTATAGCTCTTTAAAAGGGCAGGTATAAATAAGGCAGTCAGTAATTGGCTGGCTGAGCCTGACAGTCCAGGAGACATAGATTGCAATGTCCTTTATTCCCTGGAGTCACAGCCTGAATCCCAACTTTAGATCATTAATTAGACAAGTTGAAATTTGTATGAACCCCCAGAGATTCTATTTAGTATGATATTTTAGCTTCTCAGAATAACTTCAGTGACTTGGCTTAAACAATGGGAATTAATTGGCTTATGGTTTTGAGGCTGAGAGAAGTCTACCTTTGAGGTATCAGAGTATGATAGGACTAGTTTTCTTTTAGTTCACTTTTACAACTAGATGGGTAGCTCAGCTCTCAGCCCAAATACAGAGTGCTTTCTCAACGTTCTCAACCTTGGTAGCTCCTAATTTATGAATTTTGAAATCCAAACTTCATAAGGCTACCAAAAGTGGTATTCAGCGGGAAGGGGATGGACTCCCAACTTTGGGAAGACCGATTTGTCCAGAAACAGACAGGTGGGTGTCTCTTATGATCAAGGGAATTTCCTTATAGGGAAAGACAAACCAGTGTGTCAAGACTTCTTGTTGCATGTAACTATGAATCTTGTCATCCAATGAGTCAAAACCCCCAACACAGATTTGTTCTAACTCATGGAAGAACATTCTTATATATTTGTACTATAAACCACACTCATCATCCACAGCAGTGATTACTAGCTACACAGTCACATGCTACATGTTTAGCTTCCCTTCAAAACTTTCTAGTTGAACGGGTTGAAAATTTCCCTTTCAACCACAATCATACCCACAAAATGGCGCTACTAATTATATTCACTCTAACATGCTATCATCACCTCTATCCAGTTCCAGACATTTACAATCAACCTTATCACAAATGTTGCACAAATTAAACCTCAGCTCCCCATTCTCTATCCTCATTCTATCTTTTGGTGACCAATATTCTAGCTATTAACCCCATGAATCTGCTCATTTTATTTAGTTCATATTAGTGATATCATATAATATTTGTTCTTTTGTGTTTAGCTTATTTCACTCAACATAATGTCCTCAAGGTTCATCCATGTTGTCATATGCATCACAACTTCATTTCTTCTTATAGCTGAATAATAATTCATCATATGCATATAACACATTTTGTTTATCCATTCTTCCGCTTATGGATGCCTGGGTTGTTTCCATATTTTGGCAATTGCTAATAATGCCTCAATGAGCATTGGTGTACAAATGTCTGTTCATGCCTTTGCTTTCAGCTCTTCTGAGTATATACTTAAGAGTAGGATTGTTGGATCATAGGCAGATCTATATTTAACTTCCTGTGGAATCACCACAGACTTCCACAGTGACTGCACCATTCTATATTCCCAATGACATAAGTGTTCCTGTTTCTCCACATCATTTCCAACACATGTGGTTTTCTGTTCTTTAATCGTGGTCAGTCTATGAAATGATATCTCACTGTAGTTTTAAATTTTCATTTCCCTAATAGCTAGTGGTAATGCACATCTTTTCATGTGCTTTTTAGCCATATGTGTTTCCTCTTTGGAAAAATGTTTATGCAAGTCTTTTGCCCATATGTTAATTAGGTTTTTTGTCTTCACATCATTGAGTTGTAGGAAATATTTATATATCATGGATATTAAACCCTTAATGGATATGTGGTTTCCAAATATATTCTCCCACTGAGTAGACTGCCCTTTTACCTCTTGACAAAGTCCTTTGAAACACAGAAGTATTTAATTTTGAGAAGGTTCCATTCATATTTTTTTTTCTTTCATTGCTTCTGCTTTAGGTGTAAAGTCTAAGAAATCACCTCCTATTATAGGATCTTGAAGATGCTTTACTACATTTTCTTCTAGGAGTTTTATGGTTCTGGCTTTTATATTTAAGACTTTGATCCATTTCAAGTTAATTTTAGTATAAGGTGTGAGCCAGAGGTCTTCTTTCATTCTTTTGAATATAGATACTCAGTTCTCTCAGCATCAATTGTTGAAAAGACTGTTCTGTCCTGGTTGAATGGGCTTAGTAGCCTTGTCAAAAAGCAGTTGCCCATAGAGGCAAAGGTCTATTTCTGAACACTCAATTCAATTCCATTGATCAATATGTCTAGTTTTATGTCAATACCATGCTGTTTTGACCACTGTAACTTTGTAATATGTTTTAAGGTCAGGAAGTGTGGGTCCACTGACCTCATTCATCTTTGTAAAGATATTTTTGGTTGTTTGGGGTCTCTTTTCCTTCCAAATAAATTTGATAATTGACTTTTCTATTTCTTCAAAGTAGGTTTTTGGAATTTTGATTTGCAGAGATTCTGTAAATCAGTTTGTTTAGAATTGACATCTTAATATTTTGTCTTCCAAACCATGAACATGGTATGTCCTTCCATTTGTTTGGGTCTTCTTTAACTTTCTTTAGAATCTTTTGTAGTTTTCTGGATACAGATTTTCTATATCCTTGACTAAACACATTCATAGATATTTGATTCTTTGAGTCGCTATTGTAAATGGAATTTGTTTCCTGATTTCCTCCTCAGATTGCTCATTATTATTGTACAGAAATGCTACTGAATTTTGTGTGTTGATCTTGTATGCTGCCACTTTGATGAATTCATTGATTAGTTCTAGTAGCTTCATTGTGTTCTTTTCAATGGTTTTCTAGATATGGAATCATGTCATCTGAAAATAGTGAAAGTTTAACTTCTTCCTTTCCTATTTGGATTACTTTTATTTTTTATTTTTTTCTAATTGCTCTAGGTAGAACTTCTAGTACAGACTGAATAACAGTGGTGAGAGTGGACATCATTGCCTTTTCCTGATCTTAAAGGGAAAGCTTTCAGCCTTTCAGCATTGAATGTAATGCAGGCTGGTGCTTTTTCATATATGCCTGTATTACGTTAACGAAATTTCCATCTATTCATATTTTTTGAAGAGTTTTTTAACAAGAAAGTTTGCTGGATTTTTTTCAAATGCCTTTTCTGCATCAAAATGTATGATCATGTGATTTTTCTCCTTCAATTTATAATGTGGTATATTACACTAATTGATTTTCTTGTATTGAGCCACCCTTGTGTAACTGGGATTAAATGCAGTTGATCATAGTGCATAATTCATTTAATGCATTGTTAGATTCGATTTGCAACCTTTTGTAGAGGGTTTATGCATCTATATTCATTAGGGAGATTGGTCTGTAATTTCTTCTTTTTATCTGGCTTTAGTGTTAGGGTGAAGTTGACTTCCATAGACTGAGTTAGATACTGTTCCCTCCTCTTCAAATTTTTGGAAGAGTTTGAGCAGGATTTGTATTAACTCTTCTTGAAATGATAGGTATAATTCACCTGTGAAGACATATGGTCTTAAGATTTTCTTTGTTGGGAGGTGTTTTGTGGTGTTGTTGTTATTTTTTTTTTCTTTATTTTAAAAAAAGCTTTAGATTACATAAATGCTACATCAAAAATATAGGGTATTCTCATATACTCCAATCTCTTCCCTTTCCACACTTTCCCCTATTAATGAAATATTTCATTAGTGTGTTACATTTGTTACAATTGATGAACACATCTTGAAGCATTGCTATTAACCATGGTCTATAGATTACATTATGCTTAACACTATGCACCGCACAATTTTATAGATTTTGACAAAATGTAAAATGGCTTGTACATCTGCTTCTGGTGGGCATCCTGTTCCCTGTCATCCAGGCGAAGCAAGTGATAAAATATGAACTTTCCAGATGCTTAAAGACATAGATGGCTATAAAGACATCACTTTTCCTGAATATGAGTTCCCTGCTCCCTTGCTTTGTCGCATTCCCCATCTGCTTCACTTTCCTGTCTTCCTTTTCTCTCTTTTTCACTCCTCCATTTTCATTTAATTACCTAATCATCCTGTTATTTTCTCTGTTTATCTTTGTACTCTTTTATCCCATTTCTTCTCCTATTCTTCCTTTCTTCCATTGTCTGATCCTTTTCTGAACTCTTCCCATTTCATCAAGGTACTCTGGACTTCACCATCACTAGAGATTGGCTTGAGAGTCCTTTTTAATCTGGGGACTGCAAGGCATAATTTATACTGATTTTGGGCATCTTTCCCTCCAGTATCTGTACCACATTTCATATCAATGGATTTGACACACAAACCAAAGTCAATAACAATGGCAGCACAGAATATGGACTCTTCCAGATCAGTAATAAATGTTGGTGCAGGAACCACGAGGCCTCTAGTCAAGAGACATCTGTTACACCATTTGTAATGGTGAGTGGCCTCCTTTACTCTGTTCCTCTATTTTCCTGGAGTCTTTTCCTGTAATTATCTCCTTTTAAGTATCAAGCACACCTCTGGCATAACTACCTTGGCCGGGCTCCACATCAACTCTAGGACTTGAATTGACAGGTTTGACAGTGCCAAGTAAGAATCTGTTTAGAGTTTTCAGGATAATCAAATCCCCAGAAGTCCCCAGAAGTTCAGGGGTAGGTAGGCAATCTGAGCTGTGCGGGAGACTTAAAGTCTGATACCCTGCATTTTCTGGATAAATCATTTGATGGTAAGTTGATGACTCCTACAGAGATGCCCAGAGAACTGAAGGGAGCTGTAACAACATTGGCCTTCTCATATAGAAGACAACAGGCATAAACCTTCAGTTAAGAGAAGGGCCAGACCAAGTGGAGCCAGGGATGAGGGAAATTCATGGCCGTTCTGGATAATACTTCTTAGTCCCCTCATTCTTTTCTTTGTGACTACTGATAGAGTCCCTGGGTGATGACCTTACTGATGACATCATTGTGCTAAGAAGATCCTGGATATTGAAGGAATTGGCTACTGGTGAATTCCCATTTTATTTTCTATTTTTCCCTTCCTTCGTTCCCTTCACCCCTCTAGCCCTAGCACCACTGCCCTCTCTCTCTATCTCCTGGTCATTTAATCTAAAATATACTCTCCAAAGAGAACTCATCAAGCAGACTCAGGTCTCCAATTCTTTTAATTTTTTTAAAGGTGGTACTAGGGATTGAACTCGGGACCTCAAACATGGGAAGCAAGTGCTCAACTACTGAGCTACACCTCTGCTTCCATGATATCCGATTCTTAATCCTCCCTTACTCCATTCCTCTCTAGCTACTCTCCTAATAAGGTGTTCCATAATGGAGGGCTCAGACCCAAACCTGCCTTCACCTGGCCTTGGACATCTGATTACACTTGTTTAGTTCTAGATCCTAAAGGAAGCTGTAGGTGCCATTGCACATCTTTTCTAGCCCTACAATTTTCTTGCTTTTGGAGTACGTATTCTACATCGAGAGTAGAGTCATTGAGATACTGAAGTCACCCAGTCACTTTCCATCGGCTGGAGTCTTTCTGTACTTCTCATCCACATTCTTCCTCCTCAGCCTTTTGGGAATGACGCTAGCTGGAAGTCTGAGCTATATTTCAGCTGGCTAACTAACCCTGTAACCTTCTACATTACCAGATAGGCTCAAGCCACTTGGCTATGAGAAGCTGGAACAGTGGCTCTGCAAGACGGGTTTCTCTTGTCTAAGAGACCAGAAGCTCCCAAATGAAGCCCCCATGGCCTGTTTAAGGACCGCTAGGCCCAGGCAGGGATCAGGGAGACTATTCCTTCCCAATACCCAATGAAAACAAACTCTCAGGAAATAAGTTGGCATCAGCTATATCATTTTAGTGTGAATTTAAACACGATATGATACCTCTCCCAGGGATATTGTATGCTATTCCCTTTCTAATTATGGGACAAAAGTCTTTTCTCCAAGTCCACAAGGTTTCATGAATAAACCCTGTGTGTGTGTATGCGAGGAAAGGCAGGGATGGTGGGTCATTCTTCTCCCTGACCTCACCAATCTACTTCTTAGGTGGCACCCTGCCTCAGCTACACTGGCAGGAAGCCAAGTGCTCTGGGAAGTGAAAGGGACCAGCTCCATCAAGTGGCTAGAGCAGGAATGCAGCTTGAGGTGTGCTGTGTCATTCAGCTCTGCAGCTCTGGACTTCATCCTACATAGAAGATGAGGAAATCCCACCTTTGAAGACTGGTACACTTCTATATGATGATATGACCTTCAGCAGCCTTTGCTTAAAGAACTCGACAAGAATAGGAATTTATTTGTAGAGAGGATTTTAGCCTGAGGGTCAGAGGCTAAAGAATAGACACGAAGAGGCCTGGGAGCTGGCAAGGAAGCAGTCTTGATGGATGCTCACTTCTTAGTCTTTGTGTAGAAGCTGAACAGGGAACTGCTGCTGCTCTCTTCCTGAGAACTATCTTGGTACTAAACTAGAGGTGGGGTGACAGTTGACCATTTGTTTTGCTTTCTCCAACTCCTTCTCTTCTGTCTAGGCCTGGAACGAGGACCTGAACCAGGCAGGGACCTGCAGTGGTCCAGGTTAAAGTGGGAGGTGGTGAGGCTCAGGGCAGAGACTGTCAGAGTGCAGGCTGTTCACTGAGCACTGTGAGAGTAGGACTTTGGACTATGGATTCTATTTCTCTCCCTTTATCCTGATTTCTTCTCCTTGCTAATTTCCTGTGACACTTGTCTTATGAAAGTAGGAATTTTACTGGATAAATGAAATGCTCCTTCTCTTGTTTCTTCTCCCACTTCCTCTTCTCTTTCTCATTCATTCTTTTTTTCATTTGTCCAACACACATTGAGGACCTATGATGTAACAGGACTGTATTAGACACTGGGGTACAGAGCTGTTACACAAGATTTTTGCTGTCAAGATGTTTAGACTTCAGAGAGGATTACTCACCACCTCCCATTCTTAGGGTCATGCCAGAGAAAAGACTCTTCAGACAGTTCGAACATTCACGTCTTAATCTGTCAACAGTTAATGAGGATTTGCTATTTGTTAGGCTCTACTTCAGGTGTTTGTGGGTCAGAATAAAGACAAGAAGGCACACTAATTTTATTTTATTTCTTGCTAAGCTGTTGTGGAGCTGTGGATCTTTCCAGGGACCTTTGAGATGGGAACAAAGGGGGAGTTGGGTGTCACAGTAACCAAGATGGACTCTTCCAGAATGCTGTGGGGTATTTGCTAGTGGTCTGACAGGTTGAGTTACACTTTGTGTCAACATCAGAGACAAAAATAAAAGTGAGAGGAAGAGACATAAAGGAGAGGAGTGGAAAGAAGGGACAAAGAATAAGAGGAAAATGGAATAGGTATAGTAATGACCAATGAAACCTTGTGGACTTTCTTGTGCAGTGACTAGGCATCCTGTGGGTGGGTGTCACCTGCTTTGTAAAGATTTCCCAGCCTACTGACTGGGGTGGGATTCGTGAAGAGACACTGAGTCCTCTCTTTTGGAAAGGGCTGAGCGGTGAGAGCTCTTCCTGCTTCCTTTTCCTTTTCTTCTAAGAACTTTTCCTCCTGAGGAGGCCATGGAGCCTGGGTTAGAAGGTTAGCCTGGACTTCCTGGCCAGCATCCTTCTCACAGCCACCTTCACCTCCTGGTTCTTCAGACTGTAAATGAAGGGATTTAGCTAAGGGATCACCACACTGTATTGCACAAAGAGCGCTTGCTCTAGGGCTGAGCCAGATGCTGGAGTCATGTAACTTCAAGGGAATTGCACAAAATAGCAAATTGAGCTCAGGACAACAGCCACAATATTGTTGAAAGTAATGGTCCATCCCATCCCAGAGACTGCCCAGGGGGTCCTCAGAGCTGAGTCAACCCTAATCGGGGCAGTATTTAGAAATGACTGTCTGATCAGTGAAACGTCAGTCATTTCTACCTTCAAATTGCCTCTAAACATGAATGACCTTTTGTAGAAAGTCAAAGGAGCTTTCCTGAGAAAAAAGGAAGCTCTGCAGAATATCAAGGGCTGCAGGTTAGATTATACTAATAATTTAATGCTCTTCAGTAACACTTCATTGTTTTCAAAGCATCTATATAATAGTTTTAATGACAATATGAAGATTTTTCCCCCATCCCACTATATGGACAACAATATGGGCACACTATATGCTCATCTTGTGATGGTTGTCCCTTGAAATATGTATGCTTAGTCCAATAATGCTGCCAAAAATGTTTCCAAAATTTATGGCTCTGGAAATTACTCTCAATGTCATAGCACATTATTTTTGTAGTGTTTCATGGAGCAAATGTTTGTCCATTTAGTTTCATTTTTCTTTAGTTTAAAAAAGATCAATTATTACTTGAAGTCAACACTGGTAAATAAAATGAGAGATAAAAATATGTTAAACATAACATATGATTCAAAAATAATGAGACTGAAGGTTTTTTGGTACATCTTTTTTTAGTGCCAGTGAGAGTAGTTCCTAATGAAGCATTCTAAGATACTTTTTTTTTTCTCCAAAGTCACTATCATTGGAAGAAGTATAGACTATCCAAAGAATGTTCTTTGTGGGTTCTGATGTGTTTGGCTGAAAAATACTTATTTTACCATCATTCTTCACAATTGAATTTGCTCATCCTAACATTACTGTGAAGCATGTGGAAGGAATCTTATTGTCCCCTTATGGCATATGAGGAAAATGATACAAAGAAGTGATGTTCACCGTCATGGCCGTGGCTGGTGAGCTCTTTTGCCATGAAGCTCAGGTGACCTCCCATAGACCATTCCTTATCATCCTTTCCTACCTCTTGAACCTCTCTCTAAGTCTCATGCAGGTAAAAAAAAAGTGTTGAGAAATTTGGGCAAATCCACTTCCTGCTCACTAGTGGAGGGCACACACATTGGTTGGTCTGTCTTCTAGTAAAGAAGAACTTTCCACCTGGAGCTGTTTATGTTCAGGAGAAGCATGTTAGGAAAGAGCATGAGATTTGAAACTGGTGAGAACTTGGTTCAAATTATGGCTTCATTACTAGCTTGTTGTGGGACCTTAGAGGAATTACCTGTTCACTTCTGAATCTTGGGTTCCTTATCTGAAAATTGTGTTAATATCTCTCTTGTAGAGTCATACATATTATAATTTAGTCTGACCATGTAAAACAGCTGGAGTACAGGTGACTAATAAATAGTTATTACACAAAATATATTTGGAGATATCTTCCAGTAGGAAAGAAATATTGCATCTATTTTTAAGAATGATGCATTTTACTTTTTTGGTCTAGCACTGAATAAAATCTATGAAAACTATTTTGATTTCCTTTTGGGAACTCCCAAATCTCAAGTTAATGAAGTAGGGAAATCTTTAGTTTTTGTCTTAGCTCATTTTTCAGACTACACAATTGAGGCCCAGAAAGAAAATGGATTCTTTATAGTTGCACAGCTAGTTCACAGCAGAGTCAGGATTGGAACCCAGTCCTTCTGAATTCCAGCACAATCATTTTCCTGATACTTTGTAGTGCTCCTGTTCTGCAGACCATGGCTACTTCAAGGTGACAAATGCCCATATTGACGTTCAGGGGGTATAGTATTACATTCCTGAACCATAAAAGATGGTGACCACAAGGAAATGAGAAGAGCAAGTGGAGAAGATCTTGCTCTGACCCTTGGCAGAGTTTATTCTCAGGGCTGTCAATATGATGCGGGTATAGGAACACAGCAACAAGACAAGGGCCCCAAGGCCCAGGACCACCATGCTGGTCAGGATGGAGACAATGCTAGTGTAAGGGTCAGAACAGGCCAACAGGAACACTGGGGGAAGCTTGCAGGCAAAACTGTGGATGAAGTTGGGACCACAGAAGTGCTGCTGAGCTAGGAGGAGAGTGTTCATCAAGCTAGTCCCCATGCCTATGGCCCAGCATAACCCCACCAGGCCAATGCACACCCTCTTGTTCATAGCCACCACATACAATAGGGGGTGGCACACAGCCTGGAACTGGTCATAGACCATGACAGAAAGGAGGCAAGCTTCAGTGAACCCAGAGAAGATAACCAAGGAGATCTGAGTGAAACATTCAAGGAGGGATATGGTCTTCCACTTAGAAAGCAGTTTCTCCAGCAGTTTAGGCACAATTATTGAGGAATATAAAACATCCAGGCAGGAGAAATGACTCAGTAAGAGGTACATGGGAGTGTGGAGATGGGAGTGAGTTCTGATCACCAGCAACATCAGTAGGTTTCCTGTGATGGTCAAGAGATAAATCACCAGGAACAGTCCAAAGAGTAGTACCTGGATATGAGGATTGTCAGATAGTCCCAGAAGAACAAATGCAGTGATTATTGTTATATTGCTAACTTCCGTGGAACATTCCTGTTTCCCCTCAGAGGCATAAGAACTGGAAATGACACTTGAATTGGTCATCAGGCTCAGAGCGTGCATGGGAATGAAGCATTATGAGGAAAGCTTCAGGGCTGACCCAGGACAGATGATGGAGCAGAAGCAGCCCTGCCAAGTCAGACCTTGTCATCCCTTCCCGGCTCAGGGCAGTAGCCTATTGGCCAAGGTGGAGAAGGTGAGGAGGATGACTGTAGAGAATCATACCTGAAAAGGAAAGAGGAAAGAACAGTGATTATTATTCACAGTAGAGAATAAAGGAAGGGAGTTGGGAACAGACTCCAGACCAATGAAAAGTGCTGTTTTCTAGTTCCAAAAGGAACTAAGCTTAAACCACAGAAGAGGCAACTGGCAAAGTGAATGGGCAGTAAACTTTGACTGACTATCTGACTGACAGTTCATGCTGCTTTAGTCTCATGAGTAAGTTTCTTGACTCCTATGAGCATTAGTCTTATAGGCTGTGAGCCATCACCCATATGGACATTATCTATGGTAAATTGAAAGAGTATATTTACATATTGAAGGATAGGATAGATGGGTATAGATTTTACTAGTGGTACAAATTAACAGGTGGTTAGATTAGGAAGGTCAGGTTAGAATAACCAGGACATGTAAAAATGAATCTTGACATCCCATGAGCCAAGACAGGGAAGAGTCATATGCCCCAGGGCACAGGGAGGAAGGAACAGAAAAGATCAAATGGGCTATGTAATGGTCATGGGAAATACTCTTCATTACCTTACATTAATGGACACAGGACATGGTAAATATCATCAAAAATTATTAAACTGTACAGTCTAAATTGTAAACTATACT
>JAQZBX010098804.1:0-11538 GCA_029593785.1 Cabassous unicinctus
AAAAAAGAAAGAGGCAAGACATCGATTGATTGTATACAAAAGTAAATAATTGTTTCTTCAATTCAAGGGCAGGACCAGCTAGATTTGAGGGTGCTGGAGATGAATAAGAGGAAAGAGGACAGGAAAGAGAAAGGATCTGAGGGAGCACCCTCTTCGGGGCCCTGTGATGACCTGGAGGGTCCAAGTGGCCCATCCTCCCGAGGGACAGCGCCGAGACTAGGCAATTGTCCCCTCAAAAGTGGGTACCTGGCTCAGAACCTGAGACCAGGAGGGAGAGAGGAGCCCAGACCCGCGAGAGAAGGACTTCTTCCAGAATGTTCCACTCCTGGGTGTCGTCCCCAGAATGCCAAGGCCCTGGGCCCAGTGGGCTGACCTCACAGCCCACTGTTTCAGGGACGCAGCTCTAGGCTGGTCCCAGGGAATGACCTGGGAATCTTCCCAGCTGAGCTTGTAAGGGATGTTGGTTCCATGTCCGGAGCAGCCCTGAGAAGGGACAGTGCCCAGGGCAGGAGGCATGGAGCCTGAGCCGATGGTGGTCCAGAGGGACCCTCGGTGTCTCCAACCCAGCCATGCGCTCAGGAACACAAGGAGAAAGGGCCTGCCCCTGTGACACAGAGCACTGCTTCCTCCTGTCCGTTTCTCACCCTTAAATCCAGTGAGACCCTTAGGTCACTGGTGATGGTTTCTTCATACTTTTCTCTGTTTCCTGAACTTAAAAAAACCACGTGCTAATTATAAAGTTAATAAGAAGTGCTTTTAACACAACAAGCATTGAAAACCCTTAATGACGTTAAGGCGACAGGAGCGGAGAGAAGCCCCGCGGCTCATTTTTCTTGGCATGAGAACCTGCAGATTTCAAATCTTGGCTGCCTTAGTTCAGAACTTCCCCCCAGTGGCAGAGCTTGAACAGGGCTTGCGTGAAGGAGGTTCATGTTGGGAAGTGACTTGCAGGAAAGGGGGCTGGGAAAGTGAAATGGGGAAGGAGGAAAGCCGACAGCCAGGGTGTCGTATTGAGCTGATTGCCCTGGGAGGGAAACTGAGGCTCTGTCCTGTTAACACTTCTCTGAGGACCCCTGCAGGAGGCAGCTCCAAACTGCTCCAGCTGAGCAACGGAAGAGGGGCATGGCTACCCACCAGCTCTCATCACCCATTGCTCAAGCCCGCGCCATCAAGTGCTAACTGGCTGGCGCCTCTAGGTTTGCTCCTGCATTGGAGTGGCCGAGGTTTCTGCAGGCATCCCACTGCCCAGTGGCAGAAAAGACCCGGCGAACGCAGAGCTTTGTGGTTCCGGTAAAGCAAAGTGCTGTCAGGTACAGCTAGGAACAGGTGACTGCAGTAAAAAGGAAGGCTGAGCGGGTGTGAGGTGGGGCACGAGAGGTGTCTGGTTCAGCTCACCTCTGCACCCCCATAGCCTCCACGGTGGTGCCCAGCTCCACCACTATAACTGACTTAACCCACAATGGCTAGAGAACCAACAAAAGTCCCAGCTGCTCCAATTGGTTCTGGTGCCAAAGTCAGTATTTGTTCTCTCTCACTTCTTCCACCCTTCTAGATTTCTCACCTGCCAGCACTTCACCAGGTGTTAGTTGATTTCCTCACGACCTTCAAGCTGGGAAGCCAGAGACTTCATACCTGTTAGGCTACAGTTGCTCACTTGCCCATTTATGGCCATCAATGAGCTCGGCACCGCCAAGAGACATCCCGGGAAGCCCTCTGGGTCCCACATATTCCCCGACTTGCTCCCATTCTGGGTCAGTAACCCTTCCTCCTAGTGGCGATCTTGTCAGTCCCTCCAGCGATATGGTCATTCCTTTCTCTGCCTTCTAGTCTACCAAAATGAGGATCCCCAAATGGCCAGGCAATGGCCATGGCTTCAGGTTCAGTGATCTCTTTTACCCATCTCTATCCCCAGGGTCCAAGAATTCAAATCCAGTGGATCCTAAGGTCATGGCAGGAATTCTTCACAAGGGTCCCTGCAAGTAATGGTGGGAGGAGTCTATTCTTTTCTACCCACCATAGATGCTATGCATCAGGGACAGAGCACCAGATATTGGCCATCGGTTCATTGCACATAGTGTATCTTGGGGGACAGGGTATTGTCCTCAAGCCATCATCATAGCCAAGCCTTTAATAGGCCATTTGAATGTTCTATTAGGCCAGTTCCTTCCAGGTGATGCAGTGTATGGTAGGAGCAGTCAACCCCCTGCCTTGCACCCACTGCCACACCTCTTTTACTGTCAACTGGGCCCTTTGCTCTGAGGCAATCTTATGAAAGGATCCTGTGTCCATAAATCAGAAATTCCATAAGCCCTTGGATGGTGATGCTGGCCAGGCCACCATGGGGAGGAAAGGTGGACACACCTGTGCAGCAGGTGGCATTCTGGAAAATGGATTCTGCCTTCCCTAGTAGAAGAATTCAAATAGAGTCAACCTGCCTCCAGTGGCCAGTTGGTCTTCTGGAGGGATGGTACCACGTGGAGCGCTGGGTGTCAATGTCTGCATCTGTTGGGTTGAGCATTCAGGAGTAGCAATAACTAGATCAGTCTTGGTTTAAAAGGGTCCCATACTGCTGGGCCCAGGCACACATTTCTTTCCTGCCACCATGGCTCCATCATGCAGGCATGGAGAGAAGCTGTCTGTTGGCCACAGAACATCCTGTCTACTTGGTTTTTCAGGTCTTCTCTCTGGTGCACTGGCATGAGACACAAAGGTCCCCACACTTTGTGCCCATTCCCACAGTGCCATCGAGCTCGTTGTCTCCGATCTTCCAATCTTGTTCTTTCCAGGCCCCTGATCAACCAGCCGAGCCATTTGCTTCTGCCAAGGATTCCATGTACATCTGAACCTCACAGCATTTCTTCCTGTTCAAAGCGAAAGACCAAGTTTATGCTTGCGACTCTGGCCAGTAGGAAGATTTCCTTTTGTCACTATCTTGTGGGGTCACCCCTTAGTTGGACTGTAGTGTGGTGGCACTCCATTTCTCAGCCAGCACCAACATCTGTGAATTGAGACAGGTTTTTTCCCCTTTGTTAGTTGGTCTTAAGGACCCTCCCAAAGGCCACCAGGAAGTTGAAGGAGAGAAATTGGTGCAACAGAGATAGGTGACGTGGGAGTCTGGGCCACTTGTTCATCCTACTCAGTGTGTCTTCTGGACCTGCTCGAGCCCAGTTCATCAAATGGTGGGCTGCTGTTCTACCTGCCTGAACTTGTGGCTCAGTGGCCTTGGTCAAACCTAGTCATTATGGGCATCTCTGATTCGTGGTCTCTACAAGAGCCCAGCAGCACACCTGGAGCTGCTTTTATAATGGTGCTGCAGAAGGCATAGGCATAGCCTAGCTCCAGAACCCTTAGGAGTCAGTGCTGTGCCTCTCGTTGTGACTTGCCAGAGACCCCTGACAGCATCTGTATGCACCATGGTATTCCTCTAGCACCTCTGAAATGCTCCCACTGCATCCTGGACCTGCCGGATAGCCCTCTCTTGCTCTAGGACCCACTCAAAGCTGGTATCCTTTTGAGACATTGAGACAGAGCAGGCTTTCCAAGTATAATACATGTGGCCTCCAAAATCCAAGGAGGCCAATTACATTTTGTGTCCCTTTTTTAGTGGAAGGAGTAAAAGGTGCAGCAACTTGTCTTTACATAAATTTCAAGGGGATGTTCCTGAAAGTCCCAGACCATAAATACCAACCTGATGTGGCAAGCCCCTGAGTCTCCTTGAGGTTGATTTCTCACCCTCTGACACACATATGTCTCACTCTGGTGTCCAATGAGCATGATCTCATCAATGCAGAGGATGAGCATGATATTCTGGGGAATACCAAAATGATCAAACTCCCTGCAGACTCTACTGCGTAAAGAGCAAGGGAATAATTACCACGCCATGGCTAGGCAGTATGTGCCTGCTGCTGTCCTTCCTGCATAAAAACAAACTGCTTTTAACCCTCTTTACTGACAGGGATTAGAAAGAACACATTTTCCATATCAATAACCGTATTCCAAGTAACAGAGACTGGGTCGATTTACTCCAGCAAATAAAGTCCATCTGGCAGTGCAGGCAGTGATTGGAGGGAGGCTCCGATTGACCACATTTAGCAGAGCCCACCATCATCCACCATGACATCTGGTTTTTGCAGGTCCTTATAGGTGAATTGAACACAAATGGGATGGGGACCTCCAGCCTTACTTCCTTTTAGTCCTTGATGGTGGATCTCATCTCTGCAATTTTTCTTGGCTGTGTTCTTTTTGCTGATTTACTATCTTGGCCAAGGGTGGGGGAAGTTTATAGGCTTCCACTTGGCCTTCCCAAGTCAGGGAACCAAGTTGAGGGTTATGCCAGATGGCAAGTATATTCATCCAAATTATATACTCAGAGACCAGGTGGGAAACTATAGGATGGGTCTGTGAATGGACTTGGGTCAGAATTCCATGTGTCACTGGCTCTCCATAAATCTCCACACGAACTGGGGTACCATGATGTTATTTCAGTTTCCCTCTTATTAGTGTCATTCCTGAAACTATAGCCAACAGCCTACAAAAATTTTGGATATCCCTCTTTCCCCAGTGTACAGTTTCTCTGGTAACTGTCCACAGGTCCCTCTGGGGAAGCCTTAGGGGATTATTTATTGTATATACTTACAGTGGCATTGTGGAGCCCTACTTGGTCTCCCCTTCAGTCAGTGGGCCCTGATAGGAAAAATGCTTAGATCTGGAACTGGGTAAAGTACTGCCATTTTCCATTGCAGTGGCTGATGTCAGTCTTCTGCTCACTAGCTCTTGATTTTTTTCTGACTATGAAGTCAGACAATACCCTGTTGGCTATTGTTTTAGTCTGCTAGGCTGCTGGAATACAATTTATCAGAAATGGGTTGGCTTTTACAATGAGGATTTATTAGGTTGAAAGCTTACAGTTTCAAGGCTGAAAAAAATGTCTAAATCAAGGCATCATCAGGAAATGCTTTCTCCATGAAGACTGACTGCTGGTGAGCCTGGGTTTCCCTCTCATATGGCAAGGCACCTGGCAGCATCTGCTACTCTCTGCCTTCTCTTCTAGGTCTCTTGCTTTCAGCCTCTAGCTTCCTCTGGCTTTCCTCTCTGCTCCTGTGTCTTTCTTCCAGTGCTTCTGTGAGTCTCTCTTTGAGTCTCTCTCCATATTCATCCCGTTTATAAGGGACTCCAATAAGAGGATTAAGACCTACCCTGAGTCATGCTCTACTGAAGCAATCTAATCAAAACGTCCCCTTACAATAGGTTCACACCCACAGGAATGGATTAGCTCTAAGGATATGATGTTCTGGGGTCCATAAAAGCCTCAAACTACCACAGCCACCCATCTTTCTCATCCCCAGGAACACGATGGTCCATCTATCACCAAGCCCCCTGCAGTTCAAGACACCTGCATGCCACTTTGGCCTTGCTTCTGTTATGGAAGCAGAAAAGCCTCTGCTGTTCTGGAGTGCTCTCATCCTCACTGATAATTAAGGAATAAAGGAATTCAGGTCAATGGCAGTATCTCCTAATGACAGCCACCACCATGCTTCTCAAAGACATTGGTGCCCCACCAGCACTTCATTTGTTGTTGCCTTAGATATTAAAGTATCTTTTGAACACTCCTGGAAAAACAAGTCAGCTGTGGGTTCTCTGGACACACCAGAGGGGGCCTTCTGACCCCTTCTTCAATATTCTGCCAAAGCAGTTCCAGCCTCTCTGCCTCATTTACTGAAAGCCATCAACATAACTATGCTTCAAGGAGCCATTCCAGCTGTTTATTTGGGCAGTCTCCAGGTGTCCTTGCCAGGATATGAAACTCTTTCATGTCAAATATCAATAATTTCTCCCCTATCCAGACTTCCATTCTGCCTACCCTGATTCACCTCCTTCAAGATCTACTCCTACACCTGTTTCCTGGGTGCTGCTGGGACCTATCTGCTGGGTCTTGCAATTCTTTGGGGCATCAACTCTTTCCTCCCTGAGTGGCAGCTGTACTCTCACTTGGACCATGCTACACCTTGACTCTAGCTGTTGGTCTCGTGTCAATAAGGGAAGGTCAAGGCAGCCATTGATAAGGACAGCTTCCTCGTGTGAGGTCTTTGCTATTTCTCCAGGTGAAGGGAGCCAGCTGTCTTCTAGCAAGGGGAAAGGGGCTGCTTCTGCCAGCCCAGAGGGTTCAGGGAAACTCGGGGGGCTCAAGATTCTCAGCTCATCCACATGAATGCTCCCATCCCTAGGTCCTGTTCTTCCTATCAGGACTCAACTTTGGAAAAGGAGAGGTGTTGCATTTGTGTATCCACCTCCTTTGTAACTCTGCTACCCTTACCATTAAATCCTGGGGCTTTGGGAGATAAGGATCTGTTTAAATTATTCCATGATGGGTGTCATGCCTTGAGTTGGGAGTCAGCTCACCTGAGACTGTCCCTTTCTTTTCTCAAGGCTTCTAAAGCTAGTAACAAAAGCCAACCAATTCCACCATCTTTAATTACCATTACCCCAAACATTTGAGTGTCATGGCTACTGCATAACCAAATGCTTCATGATCCACCTGACCTCACCCCAGCCTGAGAATCATGAGGCTCCTTCGTGCCAGGAGATGTCACAACCCCATTTGTCCTTACCAGTGAGGTCCTTGTCAATATCTTACTGGTGAAACCCCTCCTGACAGACTGCTTTCTAGGATGCTTCAGATAAAAATTGCCTTAGTCTGGATTTACCCCCAGAAACCAGATCCTGAGAGAAGTACTTGCTTGTGGGTAGTTTACTTTGGGAAGTGCACAGGACTGAGAGGCACTGGGAAAAACAAAACAGGGAAAGAGGGAAAGCCAATCCAGTAGGGGGTTACTGAGCCACTGATACTGTGGCCATCAGATCCTTCGCCCCATGAGGGATCTTCGGAGGAGCCGTGTATGAGTAGAATCATCATCCGAAGGACCGGAAAAGGAGTAGGGTTCTCCAGGTCCTTTCTCTCATTGGTCAAAGATTGCTCCATGCAGTGTTAACCTCTCCACCCTTCCCAGCTTGCCCTTGCATCAGGGAGCCTGAGAGGGCTTCTGCAGGAGTCCCATGTGGCAGGGCCAGAGAGTAGAAGGCATGCAGCGTGCTAAGGTGAGGCACCGTCAGGTTACACCTAGGCACGGTGAGTGCCATGGCAAAGGCTGGAGTGGAAGAAAAGGTGGACGTGGGACGGGGCCCGAGAGGTGTCTGATGCATGGGCTCAAGTTGAGTGATCATGGGCAAGCCCCCACCTGGACCTCATTGTTCCTGTCTGTGACACTGCAGTGGTGTAGCCTCTCCACAAGGTTCCTGGGGCTAGAAAGGGAGATGCTATTTGTTGACATTTTGGTAAGCTATTAAGCTCTGCTTAAGGGTAAGGGATTCGCAGTCATCAGAAATGAGGGCAGTGCCCTGGACACAGCTCCAAAGTTCTCCTGGGCCCGCCTCCCCTTCTAACAGCACTGTGGGCCCCAGGCTTCTCCCCTTTTTCTGGATACAAGAGATCCCTGAAGATTATACAGCAAGAAGGAGTACAGTCAGATGCAGGGCTGGCATCGACACCCATTGTTTGCATTTCTTCTCCAGAGTCCTCCCTTGTCTGGGGCCTGCCCCTCTCTCAACCTCCAAGCTAAGGGAGCCTTGTCATTTCCTTCAAGAGCACCCTGGGGACAGAGGGCCTTCTCCTGGTAATGATGGCTGACATTACAGAGATGTGTGTCACCACTGGAGGTTGTGACAGCTCTGAGCGAGGCAGGATGATGGGGAGGCAGCTGCTGTAGAGAGGAGGTGGCAGCAGCTTGAAGCCAAGCATTTGGGTTGTCTGCTGCAGGGGAGAAGACACAGAGACAGAAGGCCTGAAAGTTGAAGGCAACTTTTAGCAGTTTTCCCGAGTCCGCCCGGGGCTCTCCATCAGTCTCCCCAGCTTTCCATGGAATCAGGAAAGTGTGGAGGAAAGAAATCGTGTGGGAAGGGGTGAGGAGATGGAGAGAAGACGAATTTCGGTGTGAGCAGCGGCTCCACCTCCAACACTTCCAAGGGGGTGGGGGGACTTTTAAATTGTGAAAAACGTGATAGTCCTGAGTGTCCCAGAATATCAAAAAGAGAGAGAATATTATTTTGGTAACTGCCCTGTAAGTGTAAAAGTATTTCAAAATTAAAAGTTTGAAATTAAGGGATAGAGCTAAAGACAGATGAGAGAGAGAGAGAGAGAGAGAGAGAGAAATGAGCAATCACTTGAGAGGCTGGACCAAATCACCATGTCCAGGAGTTAGAAGAAGGCACATTCCAATGGGCAGGAAAGATTCAGGACTGCGGACAGCACCCAGGTAGTCTTGAGAGGCCTGCATTTGGCTTGCCCCCTTGAAAACCCCACGTGCTCATGGTCCGAAGCTCAGTTTACTGCGTCCTGGCAGAGTTTCCCACCACTGGGCTCGCTGAAAGCAGGACATTCTCTGTTTTCCCTCTTTTCCACCTCTCCCATTCCATACATTTCCCCCACATTCCCTTTAACGGTATCCAGAATTCCTTCTCTTAGCCCATTAATGTTGGAGCCAAGAAGGGTAGATCTATTCCAACTTGGAGAGGAAGAGAGGGAGCACCCCTGGGTGGGAAGGAAGGAGATTCTGCCTCCACAGTTGCTAATTCTACAGCTTCGTTGGGCTCAGGATGGCTTTACACATTACCTGTTTTTGTGGCAAGACAAGGGTGATGTATAAAACAAAACACAAGAGGATAGGAAGAGATGAGGAGAGGCTCTTAGGAAGAACAGAGGTATGTGGGCATGGAGGAGAAGGGCCTGCAGACGATTCAGAGATGGGGAGTTGGGGGTGGCTGGCCCAGCCTCCCTCTTCACACAGAGACAGTCTGGGGAGGCAGGCTGCCTTGAAGCTCTGGGGAGGGGCTTCCTTTGGCCTTGGCATCCCCTTCATGGCCTGAAGAAGGGACCTCAGTTACTTGTCTCTGGATCTGGTAAGGAACTAGGTTGTTGGACCCATCAACCAGGTCAGTTTGGGGGTTTTGTCCTCCCAAGCAAAGGTTTGCTCTCTGTGCAAAGTTTCCTTTTGTTTTTTATTATTGAGTTGACATGTGGGTTTCTGCCAACCCAGCAAAGCTTTCTTGGCTTCGGCGACTCCCCACGGACGTGCTCCATGGAACTTCACAACCGGGTCTGCTGAGGCAACCCTCCCACAGCTCCTTCCCTGGTGCAGCAAGGAGTCAGCTTCTCCGTGTCCACTCTCATCCTTCCTGGGTGCACCTCTGCCCCTCTCAGCTTGGTGCTGAAGCCACCCTGTCTTCTGGCTCTGTCTTTGGGGCTTCATTTCTCTTTTTCTTAGATTTGCTTTTGCACTAGGGAGGGGGTATGAGTGGCCTGGCTGGTGCCCACCATCTCTGCCAAATGATAAGGGCTTTTTGGATGTCCCCTTGGAAACTTATCCTCTGACTCACAGGACTTGGCCTTGGCCGCGAGCGCATATCCTGCAGGTTCGCTGTGCTCCCGCGGACTTCCAATGCCTTCCTCCATTCCTGAAAGACGGCAGCTTGGGCACCAACACGTGGCCACTTGGGTCTTGATTTGCATGCTATGCACTGGTCATCCGTCATCGCGTTGATCCCTAGACAACAGTTAGGGAGGATATTTTTCTCCCCGTTTTACACGTAAAGAAACTGAGACACAGAAAGCTTTAGAGCAGTGCTGTCTAATAGAACTTTCTGCAAAGAAGGATGTTCTCTATTCACATTTAATAATGTAACCACTAGCCACTTGTGACCACTGAGTGCTTGAAATACTTTTAGTGTGAGCTAAGGAACTGAATTTTTACTTTTATTTCATTTTGATTCATTTGCGTTAAAGTAACCATATGGGGCTAGTGGTCACTCTGGTGTAGAGACTCATTTAAGAGCATCTGCTCACCTTCTGAATGGAGACTAATCCAGGCCCTTCTCCATCACCGGTCCCCACCACAGATGCCATCGGCTTTCCGAAGTCCACTCTTGAGTTAGGACAGTGCAGCTGTCTGGCCTCCTCCCCTTCCTTGAATCTGCTGCTCCACGTGGTGGAGTGAAGGGCAGAGCAGTCGGGGCACCCGGGCCTTCTCCCAGCCTGGCTCTGATCCCTCCATTTGCGAGGGGAGGGGTGGAGTAAGTGATAGCTGTGGAAGGAATGGGGAGGGGGCCCTGGGCAGGGCGGGGTGGGTGTGATGCCCACTTGGGGGCAGTGGCCAGCTCCCACCAGCTGGGGGTGGTATCCTCTTGCAGTTGCCAGGGGTCTCCCTGCAGAAGCAATCACAAGTTCCTTTCCTGACAGCCCCCTGCTCCCTGTCTCCAGAGAAGGTAGAGTGAGCCAGCTAGCCCCCACTGGGTCCCTTGCGGTCCCCAACCCTGTTGCCAGGGTCTCCCTTTGCTGCACAGTTTCCACTCTGAGGACAAACCCCTACTGGCTTCTCACTGACCCAGTGTCTTCCAGATTTCCTTCACATTCCATTAAAAACCAGCTTCTAGTCTATCATCTCACAACTGAGCTATAGACAATTTTTCAGCTTCAGGTGCTAAGCATTTGTATTTAATCACTGGAAAAGTGGTAGCATATTAGACATCAGGAGGAATGGAAGGAATTCTAGCATCCTTTAAAAAGCCACAGCAGAGAGGCCAGAGGCCTTGGTGATGAGTTCTAGGGTGCTCTTTAACTTCGCGAGCCTCGGCTCCCTGATTGCCCTGCCTGCCTCCAGGGCTGTGTGAGACCCCGTGTTTTGTGAGCTGGCAGGTGGGACACAGCTGCCAGCGTTATATTGTGCCCTTAGCACTGCAAGCCTTGAGGGCTGGAAGGAGACCCCAAGTCACCTGGCCTCCACCCTGCATGGAGGGGAGGGGAGACAGGGCGGGGGCCAGGGTGGAGGGCTTTCCAGAAGCAACCGCCCCTCAGGGGGTTTGCTTTCCGGTCTGACTCGGCATAGAGGATGGCTGAACTCTGCACCCTTCCAGGGTGGTCGCCCGCCTTCTCCTCCTGGCACCCAGCGAATCCAGTCGGCATGCTCGGGAATTCAGGAGCACGTGCCGAGGTACAGGATAGACCAGACCCCCCCCCGCCCGCCCCCACTTCCCCATCTTGAGCAGGGCCAGCAGCAGAGGCTAAGGGGAGGCAGGGAGACCCTCATCTTTTCTCTGGACTTCAGGGTCCCTGTCTATCAAGTAAGGAGGGACAGCAGTTAGATACAACCCCACTGGCCACTCTTCGGGAGGAAGAATGAGCCCCGGTTGCATTTTAAAGATATGTCTTTTGGAAGAAATATCTGTTTCCTGGTTCACACTCAATAGCACCAGTAGAGTGAGAGTGGAGAGTGATGGGGAGAGAGATGCTAAAGGCAGCAAGAGCTCTGCTACATTCCCCAAGGGAGCAGCAACCATCCCCAGAGAGCAGAGGCAGTGTCTGGCAAAAGAGGATGGCCCACTGATTGGTTCTTGTTATTGAGGACTAGCCTTATGAGTATTTGCTCTTCCAATTGAAACTTAGCCTACTGTTATGGGGTGCCTAAGGGTTACCACCTGAGAGCCTCCTTG
>JAQZBX010098805.1:0-11538 GCA_029593785.1 Cabassous unicinctus
GGCTACTGTGCCAGGCCAGCACCAGCAGGCATCCTCCGCTCTTGTGCCCCGGGCCATCTGCTAATCCCCTGGCTCTCAGAGTGGGGTCCCTGGGCTCTCAGAGTGGGGTCCCTGGGCCAGTAGCATCACCGTGCTCAGGTCTGAAAACCCCTGTGCTAACTCATACATTACATGCCGAAGGAGACTGTTAGAGAAATCTCCCTTCTCATTCCTCCTGCCCAGTTGGAACCTTGAGGTACTTGCTACTTCATACACAGATTTTATTTCTCCTTGTGCTTTCTTGCTCAGCTTGAGTCTCATGAACGCCTTTGCATTCACCTACTGTCATTTCTCTGTGTCCCTTCTGCTTGACCCAAGTGATTGCACACAGACCTAAAACATCTTCTTGGACTCATTACCTTGCTGTTTCCTTTAACTTACACTAAGACTTCAAGTGGATTCTGACTTTCTACACATACACACCTTAATATTTTCCAGTAGCCTTGCCAATTCATACCATTGTCAGTCACTGTTTCTGTCATTTGGGCCTTTAACGGAGAGGTCTGAGCAGGCTTCACTCCTGCCATGGAGATATCTGACTAAAAGGACAGCCAGCACCATGCAATCACCTAACTTCACTTCTGAAGGAAATTCATGGAGGTGCACACACACGTGTGTGAGTGCAGAAAATTTCCATGTAAGTGGCTGTGAAACAATGAACAGCAAAATTTCAAAAAGGGAGTAAGTAAAAAAATGTTTAGTTTGCAGCTGTTGTAGAAGACAGTTTGGCAGTTCCTCAGAAAGTTAAGTATAAAATTGCTATATGACCCTGGCAATCCCATTTCTAGGTATATACCCCAAAGAATTGGAAGCAGGGACTCAAACAGACACTTGCACACAGTTGTTCATAGTGGCATTATTCTCAAATGCCAAAAGATATTTGCACACAGATGTTCATAGCGGCACTATTTTCAACAGCCAAAAGATGGAAGCAACACAAGTGTCCACCAACTGATGAATGGATAAACAAAATGTGGTAAATACATACAATGGAATATTATTTGGCCATAAAAAGGAATTGTTCTGATATATGCAACAACATGGGTGGACCTTGAAGACATGCTGATGAAATAAGCCAGACACAAAAGGACAAATATTGTATAATCTCACTGATATGAAATATTTAGAATAATCAAACTCACAGAGTTAGAATCTAGAATATAAGTTACAAGAGGACGGGGGAGGGCGAGGTTTTAGCAAATGGGCAATTAATGCTTAAAATGTACAGAGTTCCTATTAGAAAAGATGGAAATGTTTAAGTAACGGATGGTGATGATGGTAGCACAACATTGTGGATGTAATTAACACCACTGAAATATATATCTGAATGTGGTTAAAAAGGAAAATTTTAAATTGTATATATGGTAATAAAATGCAAATTAAAAAAAAACAAATCCATGGAACTGTACCACACAAACAATGAACCCTAAGTTAAACCCTGGTTAGTAGTATAATTGGAAAAATGTCCTTTTCATCAGTTGTAACAAATGTACCACACAAATGCAAAGTGTTAATAATAGGGTAGTATATAGGAATCCTGTATTTTATGCATGACTGTTGTATAAACTCACAATTTGTCTGATAATAACAAAAACAATAAAATCTAAAAAAAATGTTTACCTTGTCTGCTGCTACAGGGCATATGCTATGGGTACAGGAAGTAACTATTGGGTGAAGGGTGTGTAAAAGATGGGGGAAAGTCAAGTAGCACTCAGCCGTGAAGCTGGCTCTTTCCTGCCTAAAGCCCAAGATATAAGTACAAAGCAGAAGGAATGATTTTCCCAAGCACACATTTGACAGAGAGCAATCACATGGAAGAGAACAACATTCCCTGTTGTTCCTGCACTTCTCAAATATGTTAGGGTGTTCATTACTTTATTTGGGGTTCTGAACACATAGACATTGATGACTTCAGTGAAAATAGAAATTTGGAACAGAAATAGATTGAGGACTGTACAATGGATGACAGTGAGACCTGACCTCAGGGACCTGCTGCCAAGAATAGCCTCGTGTGGTTTGAATGGCTTGCCATCTGTGAAATTCCCACTCTATTCATCTGTGGTGCTGAATATGCTCCTACCAGCTTCTCATTAGGCTCCTGCCTTCCTGCCCATCATCAAGTAGCACCTGCTAGCATATAATCCACAGTTCATAGCATTCTGCACACCTCGACACCAACTCTTTCAAAACCTAATATTAATCTAAAATTGTCAAATTGAAGGCAAAGAAGAATAAGGCCAGATGTACCTTTTAATCCCAGCTCACCCAATTATACTGTTTAAAGGCCAAGCCTCAGTCTCCTAAAACGTGGGAAACATCACCTCGAACTCCCAGCATTTTGGTGAGGTTTAAATTAAATAATGTGTGTGAGAGGCATCTAATATCATGCCTGGTGTGCACCCAGTAAATGTTAACTTCTTTTCCTCCAGTCCTCAAGTATTGGATCACAGTATGAATATTCCTTTACTGGGCCCTGAAAAGAATGAATCATAGGGACAAAGGGACATTGAGGACAGTTGATCATGACTTGAAAAGAGCCATTTGGTCACAGCTCTTTTGCAAAACTGGCATTGCTCCACCATTAAGGCTATCTTTTCCTTTCAGCTTTTTTTCATCCTAGACTTTTCATTCAACAAACATATTTAAGGCATATTTAGAGGCCAAAAGCAGGATTTCCACTGTTTTTTGCTCTTTTTTACAATTAAATAGCAGCAGAAGAGAGGAAGAGAATGCTCATTAATTTATTTTGGGTTCTGAACCAATCTATTTACTTATTTATTTACCTTTATCCATTTTTAGCACCCCCCCCCCTTTTTTACTGTTTCTGTGTCCATTCACTGGGCAATTCTCTGCGCCCATTTCCTGACCTCTCTTCTCATCCTTCTCCACTGGTATTTGATCCTTTGAATCTCCAATGTGGGAAGGAGGTGTCCTTCCACCAGCACCACCTTAGTTCCTTAAAGAAATCTAGATGTCAGCACTCCTTGTGTTACCATGATCAGCATAGAGAATACTCTATTGATGGAAGCGGGTGTGGCTGAATAGATAGAGCTCTCGTTTACCATATGGGAGGCCCCGGGTTCGCTTCCTGGGGCCTCCTTGTGAGGGCAGGCTGGCAGGCCCGCGCGGTGCGGTGGGCTGATGCAGCAAGACCTCACAGCAGGAAGCGGGTGTGGCTCAATCGATAGAGCCCCCGTTTACCATGCGGGAGGCCCCGGGTTCGCTTCCCGGGGCCTCCTTGTGAGAGCAGGCTGGCCCGCGCAGCGCGGTGGGCTGATGCAGCGGGACCTCACAGCAAGGGGGAGATAAGCAGACACGGAAGAAACACACAGCGAATGGACACAGCAAACACAAGCAGCAAGGGGGGGATAAATAAATAAATAAATCTTTAAAAAAAAAAAAAAAGAGAATACTCTATTGGAATATAACATTTTTCAATAAAGTGTCAGGAATGTATTCTGGTTCCTTACTAAATATGTAAACCACATATCTTTTTTTCCCTTTGCATAAAGGAATTCATTAACGTTTCTTAGCAAATAGGCACAGGCTAGTTTAAGCAGCCACCCTGTTCTGTGGGCTTGATGATGTTTAGAATAAAGAATCCTGGCTTGGCATATCAATGGGATGATGTTGAATCCTAAATGTTCATCAGGCAATCCAGACTCCTCCTCAATTAATGGCTGTTCACAGGAGTTTAGGGATAAAGCCTCAGGCACCGTCCTTAAGACATACTTTATTTGTTCCCCTCTCTTCTAAGTGAAACTGTGTAGCCCACAGATCCTTCCCAGAGGGTAGGAACAGGTGAACAAGGTTTGTTTGAGGGGAGAGGAGGAGACACATGAAGTCAGAGCAGCTATTACGTAAGCTTGCCGGGGGCTTGTGAAGTTGTTTACTGTAAATAGAAGAGCTGAGACATTTCAACTCCTTCTTGAACTAGGAAGACAGACAAAATGAGGCAGTCGGTAGAGTTGAAGCTCACAGAATGCCATGAAGCAGAGGGAATTTAGGACGGCCATAGAGGGCCATATGCAAACTGAACTGACCAGGAACAGCAACAGAAGTTACAGTAAAGAAAAAGTATAAAGGAGAAAGGCACAGAAGGCAGTTGGTACCAGAATGGGAAAAAAAAACAGATGCACAGAGTGAGTGGTCGTAATACAAGAACAATAGAGCAGAGGCATGAACTCCTGCTACTAAACTCTTCAGAACATCCTGAGTCTCAGAGCCACCCTTCAGGTCTGGAGTTCATGAGACTTGATCCTTTTGCAGTTCCTGGTTGTACCCACTCTCCCTTGCCCCCATTCCCCTCCATAAGATTGTTTCTTCCCTGTTACTCAATGTGAGCCCTTAATAAGTGGACACACTTATTAACTAACTTGAGCGAGTCTCTGAAACTTGCAACCAAAAATGTTAAATGTATTTTATTTCCTAACTCTGTGTTTTGCTACATAACAATATTGGATTTTACCACAGATTTAGCCTGTGTTAAACAAAGAAGCAACACTCTCCAGGCTTCCAGAAAGCAGCTTAGCAAAATTGTAAGAAATCCACCGTGAGTTTTATGACTTTCCGCAAATCGTAATCTGTCTCCGTTTTGCCATTCTTCTGCAAATTTGGCTTCATAGTGTCGAGTTTCTCTGTGAGTTTTCTTAGCTCTGGTTCTAGCTGGCCGATGCAACTTTTTAGGATAGCTCAGAGCCCCTCCGTTTTCAATGTTATGTTGGATTATGTGTGAAAGGTCTGCAATGAAGCTAAGCGCTACCTTGGGACTGTCATCTTTGAAATAATTATTTTATATTTTTAATATTAATATGAAAGTTATATAGCCTCATTGAAAAATATGTGGAGACAGCAAAAGAGTAAAAAGAAAGAAAATTACCAATAATCTCAGAGAAATAATCGTAGTTAAAATTTACATATGTATCCTTGTATCTTTTCTTTGTAATGTTAGGAAATAGTTGAGATCATGTGACACATACATTGCTGGAGCCTTGTAATTCACTTAGCATTATAACAGCTTTATAATGTAAACATCTTTCCAAGTTTCAAAAATCGTTTTGTAAACATCTGTTTTAATAGCCATCAAATGGAATGTCATCATATTCCATTTGCCTAATAATTTCACAGAGTTAAACATTTAAGTTGTTTACAATGTTTGACTAATATAAATAGTTATATAATGGGACATTTAGCCCACATTTTGGATGGACTCCTGGATGTGCAACCACTGGGATACAGTTCAATTTAGCATTTGTAAGGTCCTTTTAAATTTAGAGACATTTGAGATCAAACAGCTTGTCCTCTATGGCATTATTATGAAAAATAAATGGCTGGATAAATATCCTGAAACTTAGATGCCAGATTCTCTGATCACTACTTCCTGCTTCTAATCCTACCTAATTTTGTGGTTTGGAAATGTCACACAGCTAATCATTTGATTCTCTTTGCAGGAAGTTTGACTAGATGAGTAGTTTTAGCTAATGTCGAGTAGGAGTCGACATTATGTCGAGTTGGTGGGTTAAGTTGCTGTGGTGGGCCCTGAATGGATTGTTATCAATATATATATTTCCCCTTCCATCTGCAAAACCACCTGCCCAGTGGGGGATGGAAGGGAGGTAGACTTGAAAATCAAGAGCTCTGCTCACCCCAATCCCTTCTCTGCTTGGGAGGAACTGTGCATTCATCTATTTATCTTTCTACATATTTGGTCCTTGGGACAAACTGTCCTTTGAAGAAAGGGTTATTTGGGGGTGGGGGAAGAATTCAAATGCACCTATTTCAAGGACAGCATAGGGATGCAAAAGAGAAGCTAAACAAAGTTTAGCCTCTCTCTAAGTCTTATTGTAATTGCATGGCTTTGTCAGAAATACGAAAAATTTTCAAACTATCTGTCAATGCATATATCAAGGCACGTAAAGGAAAATATCATTGTCATTTAACTATGTTTTCAATGTTTATGTTTAAGTGATGCTCAAAATGTTCTGTTATGGATATAGGCCCTTTAAGTACAAATCTCTAGGAATTCTATTAATGCCGCTTTGTGGTACTTGTAGTCTTCTAAAAATGATCCCTAAACAAACAAATCAACAAAACCACTAAATGTAAAAGGAAAAAAAACAGCAATGAAATAACAACAGGCTCCTGCAGAAAACAAGTTACAGGAGTTGGAGTAGTCACTCATTCAACCACCAAATACATCTTGCGTATCTACCGTGTACCAGGTGTGGTGCTAGATACTGAGCATACATTAACCAAGACCCAGTTTCTGCCTTCAGGAACTTAGGGCTCAAGGAGGAATCACACAAACCAAAAATGAAAATACTACAGGGTAAGTGTTAAAATTGAGGCATCTATGGAGCGCAGTGGGGTTACAGAAGAAAGGAAAATGTTTCAGAGGAAGAGGAAATTGAAATGAGGACAGGGCCAGCTTCCTGGGCATGGGCCCCATACTCTTGATTTAGTGCTCTGCTGATGCTGTCTTGAAATTCTTAATAATTTTTTTGAAATGAAGGGCATATGTTTTCATTTTACCCTGGGCCCTGCAAATTAAGTAGCTGGTTCTAGCTGCGGAGTTTGCCAGGTGACCAAGTGGGCAAAGGTATTCCAGGCAAATTGGGTAGGATAGTGAAAAAAAACATGGATTTGAAAGAATGGGAAATGTAAAGTCTCCTGAGAGTGGTATGGTTTGACAAAGTCATATGATAGGGTGTGGTTGTAGGTGTGGGTACAGATAAGATAAGGGAAGTCATAGGACCTGGATCTTAAAGGCCTTAGTTTGTTGAAAGAGAGTTTGGATTTTATCCTACAGGTGTGTTTCAGGCTGCTTGGCTGCCAAAAGCAATATACCAGAAATTGGTTGGCTTTTACAATGGGGATTTATGAGGTTGCAAGCTTACAGTTTTGAGGCTGAAAAAAATGTCCAAACAAGGCATAATCAGGCTATGCTTTTTCCCCAAAGACCATCTGCCTGTGATTCTGAACTCCTCTGTCACATGAGAAGGCACGTGGCGGCATCTGCTGGTCTCTCCCTCTTTTCCCAGCTTTCGTTGCTTTCAGATTCTTGGTTCCATGGCTTTCTCTCAGCTTCTGTGGGTTTCTGTCTGTCTCTCTCTTCATATTCATTTTGTTTATAAAGGACTCCAGCAACAGGATTAAGACCCACCCTTGGCCATGCCCTACTGAAGTGATTTCATCAAAAGTCCCTTAACTGAGGTAACCTAATCAAAATTTCCTGCCTACACTAGGTTAACACCCATAGGAATGGATTAGCTTTAAGAACATAATTTTGGGGGGTCCATCCAGCTTCAATCACATGGTAATACAAACTCACTGAAGAATTTTGAGCAGGTGAGTGGCAAAATGTGATATCTGCAAGGTCACTCAGGTGACAGGGTGGAGGATAAATTGGAGAAGGGCAGCACTAGAATAGGTAGACTTGTGAGAATATTTAGGAAAAGCCTAAAATAGAAACTGAATGATAGGTAAGAGGATATTTAGGGACATAGGGAGAAGGTAGAATGGACTGGAGGTGGACATTGGAAGAGAGAGAACCATAAGATGTGTCCTAGATTTCTAACTTGTACAAATGGATGGATTGGGATACAGTCACTCAAAATAGGGAATCTAGAAAGGGCCACAGTTGGGGGGTAGGGGCAAAGGGCTCAATTTTGAATATGTTAATTATGAAGTAATTATGGACATCAATAGTGATTTGGTATGCAGGTATAGAATTCAGTACAGTGGTTTGTCTGAAGATGCAAATTTGGGAATCATTAGTAATTGAAGGTAAATATATGGATGAAATTGTCCAGGGAGCATGTACACAGTGAGGTGAGTTCAGGACCTAACATTGAGTTCTGGAGAAAATTAAAACACAAAGCTCGAATTGGGAAACTGGAATCCATAAAGCAAAATGAGAGAGGATGCATGAAAGTTGGCACTGCCAGATGAAAGTTGTAACCTGCTAACCAAAGGAAGACACATTTTGAAAAGTAAGTCATCATCAGCAATATCAGGGAAAGGAAACGTCCTCATTCTTGCCTGGAACCTAATACACCTGAAAATTAACTATGTGACTTTGTCCTATTCATCAGGGTGTTTTCCCTACTTCTCTCACCTTACTGTTTTTCACAACTCATGCTGGTTTTGAACTCAATTTTTCCTTTGGACCCGTCATTTACTTAGATGTTGTATTAGCAACTGCCTTGCTGACATCTAGTTCTTGACCAGAACCAAAAGCCCGATTTCACTTTCCCATTCCAAAGTAGGCTTTGACAACTGAAAGACACTCCACTCTTCTCTCTGACACTAGTTGGTCAAGAATTGATGAGAACTCAGAGTAGAGGATGAATGTGCACCTGCTGGCCATGACACAGTGACTCTAATCCCATCCAAACCACCTGTGTGCCATGCTTTGGGTGTCAATCAAAACAAATACCTGGCTTCATGTCCCTGTGCATTCACGCTGTTGCGTTCAATTCTCTCATTGCAGTCTTTCCTTTGCACCTCATATCCTGCTTGGCTTGTGCAGCTCCCTGGTTCTTGGGCCTCCTGGTTTTGTCTTCTTTCTGCATCCACACTTTGCCTTTGGACTTGATGGCAGAAGCAACTTGTCCTAGTGCTCCTTAGGACCTGCCTTTTACTCATACTCTGATTCTACATTCCTGGCTTACCTGACACAGATCTGACTTCTCAGATCCCGCTAGAATGATTGCTCATGAGCTGGAATCTCCCTGCTTGGGTTTTTACCATAAAATCCACCTTCCATGACAGTGACAGATACCATCTTGTTCTTGCAGGTTTCCCCCTACCAGAGTCAAATGAATAATTTTAAATTATTAGGAGATAATATAAGAACTATGGGATGTCCCTTCTTTTCTACTTTGACATTATCCACAGGAAGGTTCTGTACTGAAGTCTGTTCAGATTATGACCTGAAACTGAATGAAGGATAGTGAGGTTGCACTGAGTATACATTTGGTAGAAATTCTATGTAAAAAATGCCAACTTTGTCTCCATTTACTTTACCATCTGTGTCTTATGTGACTCTGCTAGCCGGATTCCCTGTACAATGCATGCTCCAAATGGTTCATTTTATAGCTTTATATATCACAAGTAGATAAATTTAGGAATCCTTGATCATGTCTCACATATTTATTTGGTAGTATGTTAAGGGGTTATACAAACATTTTCATCAAATGCAGATCAAACACAGATACATGTGGAAAAAAATAAGAAAAAGCACTATAGAAAGTCCCGGCAAAGCACTGTGTAGCAGGTGTCTGGTATCTGTCTCTCTGGACTAGTATGTATATCTGGATGTAATACAAGCTCTGCCTTTCTAAAAAAGGTCTGGAACTTTTTCACTAGGAAGGAATGTAAGACAAGATCTTGGTTTCTTAGATTGGACAAGCTTCCTGTTCAGTGGTAGGAGCTGCACTTAGAAGCAGTTCTAAGAGTGTGTATGAGTGCATTTGAGTAGGCGTGCAAATGACCAGGAAGTGGGAAAGGGACGAAAGGACAGGCAGGGTTTATCACAATGGGAGGATTCACTGGACTTGCCACACTGAGCCTCAGTTGGCACAGCCTACAGAGGTCATGTTAGGGACATCTGCTTCTTTGGATTCAGAACAATAAAAAGGCCAAGCTCTCTTGATCATTACTTGCCTAAAAAGAAGAGCTAAATCCTGGTTTTCACAAAATAGTATCATCTCCTATTTATTTCTATGATACAGGACAAGGCAAAAGAAAAGAAGAATTCATACAAGTTCCCTTTACCCTGAATTTGTTTTAATCAATTGGAACCATTCTCTGGGGATTTTTTCTGGGCCAATAATGGTGACCTGGAAGTGTGTGAGGGGAGAGCTGGCAAATGTCCCAAGAGACCCGCATAAATGTGCCTCTCAGAAATAGCTAAAGCATGTCCCTAAGCCCTGAATATCTCTGCCATACTTCTCTCTGGGCTTGTGGGAGGCAAAAGTGCCTGATCTATAGGTTATGGGCATCTACCTCTTGCCTCTCATTCCCCTTTTCTTTTAAATCCTGTGCTTTAAGCTACTCCTATTGTAATGTTTGGTCCTACTTTGATCTCATTGAATCTCACTGAACTTACTTTCTATGTCTTTCCTGCATCATTGAATAAGCCCTGTTATGGATCATGTCACCAAAAAAGACACGTTCAAGTCCTAACCCCCAATCCTGTGAATTTGAACCCATTTGTAAATAGGATTTTTGAAGATATTATTAGTTAAGATGAGGCCAAAGTGAACCAGGGTGTGCCTTAATCCAATATATCTGGAGTCCTTATAAGTAGACAAAATCTGGACACAGTAGGAGACAGACGGGTCAGCCAGCCATGTGATGGGGCAGGCACTGAGTATGGATTGTTGGCAAGCCACTGCCAGAGCACTTCGAACTTCAGAGAAAGCATGAAGCTTCTGACACACCGATTTTGGAATTCTAGCCTCCAAAACTGGAAGTCAATAAATTCCTGTATTTTAGGACCATGAGTCTGTAGAATTTATTACAGCAGCCCTTGCAAATTAAGATAGGCCCTCACAATATTCTCAAGGAGTTCATGGCTTAATTTAGGTAAACAGGCAAATGAGATATAATATGCTGATAGAGCTGTAAACACCACGAGCTATTTGGTCAATATATGACCCTTCAGTCCATGATCTCATTAAAATCTATATTCTAAAAGTTCATAGGAAATCATGGAATTCAGACAAATGAGCACATTGCTCCTCAGATTACTTGTAGCCAAAATGGACTTTTAAATCTCTTAAGTATATTTAATAAATGTCCATCAGTGGGTGAACTATCCATCTTGAGTTTTTTTTTTAATGTGCATTTATCATAGGATAATGCCGTGGTAAGAATGTGAGCCATTACTTTCAGGAAAAAGAAAATTTATTAATATTTTCTGCTCATTGATTCATCAAGGAAGACTCCACCCCAATATCCTGTTCCATATTCATGTGTGAAACAAATTACAGGAGGGAACATAGAAGGCAAAATGAAGGCACCCAGCTTAGTTATTAGTGGTCAATGTCTAAACTTGATGCCTTGGATGGAATCTACTTCCCCTTCTACAAGATAGAGTTGATACAGTTTTCATCATTTTATTCTCTTTTAAAGTCTCAGATGAGAGTTACCACATTAGCAAAACTGCTAGCTTTCTACAAAATGTCTGCCAAAAGGAAGCAAAGCAAAATAAATCAAGGCAAAGCAAACGCCTTGAGTTCAGTGCATGTATAACCAGAGATAAAATTTAATTCTTGAGGTAATGGCATTGTGGTAGGTTGAATTAGGTACCCTCAAAAAACACATATTCTTGGTCTTAGTCTGCATTTCCTGTGAGTGTGAACCCATTGCAAACAGGATCTCTTCAAGATGTTTTAGTCAGGATGTGGCCCAACTGAATGAAAGTGGGCTTTAATCTGATTACTGGAGTCCTTTAGAAGCCAAAGAAATTCATATATATATATATTATATATT
>JAQZBX010098806.1:0-11537 GCA_029593785.1 Cabassous unicinctus
TTCATCATCATTTGTTAGTTGTTCTAGGTTAGTGCAATGAACTGGAGAGTAGGTGTTTGCTACAACTCTGTTGGGATTCAGAGCTATATGAGAGCTCAACTGATTTATGAACATACAGAAGATTTAAGACTCTGGGACATATATTTAATGGATATAATGCTAATTATAGGTTCAAATAAAAGAGGTAAAAGAACGATGTGTAGGAAAATTATAAATAACTCTAACTGTGTTACATTGGGTATATAAGTTAATATATATTCCACGGTAAGGGCCACCAATGGGGTGCAGATCGACTGGGATTGTGTGCCTTGCCTGTAGACTTCAGCTGTTTCTAGACCCCTCTAGAGTCACATGGAACATATAAATGATTCCCATATATCCAACTGCTCCCCCTCTCACATTTTCCACTATTAATAACATCTTAAATGAATATGGTATATTTGTTAAAGTTGATGAAGAAATATTGAACAATTGCTAATGACATGGTCAATAGTTCACATTACAATTTATGCTTTGGACCATACAATTTTATAGGTTTTGACAGAATGTATAATGGCCTATATCCACCACTGAAACATCATGCAGTAAAATTCCAATGCTCTAAAACTGCCCTTTCTTTCTCCTAATCTTTCCTCTCCCTCCTCTTGGAATATATGACACAGTTGTATCAATTTTTCAAAAATAAAGTTCATAGATAAATGCATTAATATTGATGGTTTGACATATTAGTCTGTTTTCTGTTATTATGCACTGCTTATGTATTCAAGGGATTCTTGCCCCTCTTTTTGAGAAGGTAGGAGTACTCCCCAGCATGTGAGTTGAATATTTTGGTGTTTACTGTGTGAGGTTCCACCCACTGATATAATATCTTATAACAAGATGAATACTTCCATAATTCATGGTCGCATGCCCCAGGTACATCCTTTCCCACATATCCTATCCCCACCCACACTGAACCAGTGACCCTCCCCTGCTATATTGACCAAAAGAACACTCCCACAATTGTATCCTCAACTACACTCCTCTATCTCACCAGAGTTCACTTGTTCCTTCCTTTATTCATACCCCTAGTTCCATGAATAGTCCAACTCAGCTCCAACCCTGCTCACACACTCCAACACTAATGATTCCACTCACATTCATCACCATCATCACCCCATAAGCTGTTTCCTGAGGAACCACCAGACCATCCTCCACAAAGGTTGTACCATTCTGCATTCCCATGAGCTATGGATGAGAGTTCCCCTTCCTCATCATCCTCTCCAACACTTCTAACTCTCTCTCTTTTTAAAAATATTGGTGAGTCAAATAGGTGTAAGATGAGATCTAATTGTAGTTTTGATTTGAAATTCTCTAATACCTAGTGATGCTGAGCATCTTTTCTTGTGTTTTTTTAGTCTTTCTTATTTGGAATAGTGTAATTTCAAATCTCTTATTCATTTTTTTTAAAAAGGAAATAAAAGAAGACCTAAATAAATGGAAGGATATTTGGTGCTCATGAATGGAAAGGCTAAATATCATTAAGATTTCTGTCTTACCCAAATTGATTTACAGATTTAATATAATCCCAATAAAAATTACAGTAACAAATTTGCTGAAATGGAAGAACTAATTATGGAATTTGTTTGGAAGGACAAGAGGCCCTGAGTAGCAAAAAACTTATTGGAAAAAAACAAAAACAAAATTGTAGAAATCATGCTACCTGATTTTAATGAATACTGCAAAGCTACAGTTGTCAGAACTACATGGTGTTGGCACAAGGATAGACATACTGACTGATGGAAACAAATTGATAGTTATGAATAGATCTGCACATACACAGCCAACTGATATTCAATAAGGCCACCAAGCCCAATCAACCATGACAGAATAGCCGCTTCAACAAGTTGTTCTGGGAGAACTGGATATCCCTACCCAACAGAATGAGGGAGGATCACCATCTCATGTCCTATATAAAAATTAACTCAAGATGGATCAAAGACCTAAATATAAGAGCCAAGACGATAAAGCTCCTAGATGATAATGTACGGAAGCATCTGTGAGATTCTATAGTAGAAAATGGCTTCATAATTTTTACACCCAAACCACAAGCAATGGAAAAAAAATAGATAAATGGGACCTTCTCAAAATAAAAAAATCTTTTGTATATCAAAGGAGTTTTTCAAGAAAGTGAAAAGGCAGCCTACTCAAAGGGAGAATATATTTGGGAATCACTTATCTGATAAGGTTCTAATATCCAGAATGTATAAAGAAATGCTACATCTTTCCATTTATTTAGGTCTTCTTTGATTTCCTTTTAAAATTATAATGTAATTTTCTGTGTACAAGTCCATTTTATTTTTAGTTAAGTTTATTCCTAGATATTTGATTCTTTTAGTTGCTTTTTAAAATGGAATTATTTTTCTTGATTTCTTCCTCACATTGCTCATTATAAGTGTGCAGAAATGCTACTGATTTTTGCATGTTAATTTTATATCCTGGCACTTTACTGAAATACATTATCAGCTTTAGAAGCTTTGTTGAAGATTTTTTGGGTCTTTTTAAGGTTGTCAAATTTAGACATGGCCTGCCATGACTTAGTGAAATAACATGGAAAAATTTAGTGGTGGCAAAAGAGCATTTCCCTTATAATGTCATCTGCAAATAGTGATTTTTTTCTTCTTCCTTTCCAATTTAGATCGTTTTATTTTTTGTTGTTGTTGTTGCCTACATGCTTGAGCAAGTACTTCTAATACAATGTTAAATAAGAGAGGACACAGTGGGTATCTTTGTCTTGTTCCAGATCTTAGAAGGAAATCCTTTATCATTTCAGCATTGAGTTTGATATTAACTATGGTTTTCTAATATATACCCTTTAACATGGTGAAGAAGCTTCTTTATATTCCTTTCAAGTGTTTTTATTAAGAAACGATGTTGTATAATTTCAAATGCTTTTACTGCATGAATTAAGATGATCATGAGATATTTTCTTTAAATCTGTTAATGTGGTATATCACATTGATTAATTTTTAAGTGAATGCTTCTCTTTTTTTAGCAATGTTGATACATATCAATAAAGCATAAGCCCATTCAAAGTGTATAATCAATAGTATTTGGTATAATCACTTAGTAGTGCATTCATCACTTCAATCATTTATAGAGCTTTTTAATTATCCCAGTAATAATAATAATAATAATAAACAGAACCCACACAAACAAAACTCATCAACTCTCAATCTCTCTATGCTTCTGCTGCCATACATAGGTGCTATTGTTTCTTTCTCTTTAGTTTATTTGTATTCATATTTTGTAAAAAGACTCTTTTATATGCAATATTACCCATTTTCACATTTTACATGAAGTTTCACTGTGTTATACATTCTCATGTTTCACTTTTTAACTTTCCTTCTATTAATACATATGTTCTGTACTTTCCATTTCAACCACTGTCATACACATATAACAGCTCTGCTAGTAACAAGCACCATGATATGCTCTCACAATTTCCATTCATTTCCAAAGATTTACAAACAACCTTTTAACCAATTCTCCATAGTTCATACCTCAGCTTTCCATTTTCTACCTTCATTCTGATATCTGGTGAACTATATTCTAACTATTAACTCCATGAGTTTACACAATATATTTAGTTCATAATAGCACAATCATACAGTATATGACCTTTTGTGTCTGCCTTGCTTCACTCAACTTAATGTCTTTTAAGTTCATCCAAGTTGTCATAAGCTTCATGACTTAGTTTCTTCTTATAACTGCATACTATTCCTCAGATGTAGGAAACAAGTTAAAAGTGAGAAGTTGGAGAAAGATTGATTTTCTTATGTTGGACCATCCTTGCATTCCTGGAATAAAGCCCACTTGATCATGGTGTATAATTAGTGTGCTGTGTTGTTGAATATGATTAACAAGTATTTTGTTGAGAATTTTAGAATCTAAGTTCATTAAATAGATTGGTTTGTAGTTTTCTTGTGGCATCTTTATGTCTTTGGTATTAGGGTGATGTTAGCATCATAGAATGTGTTAGGTAATGTTCCCTGCATTTATATTTTTTGGATTTAAAAAGAGAATGATTTTTCACTTTGGAATAATTGGTAGACTTCACCCCTGAAGAAATCTGGTCCTGGGCTTTTCTTGGTTGAGAGGTTTTTGATGACTAATTCCATCTCACTGCTTGTATTTGGTCTGTTGAGTTCTTCTGTTTCTTCTTTTGAAAATGTAAGTTGCTTGTTTGTTTCTAGAAATGTGTCCATTTCATCTAAGTTATCCTACCTTTTGACTTACACTTTTTCAAAGTAACTTCATATGATATTCTATTTCTATGAGATCACTGGTGATATCTACTCTCTCCTTTTGTATTTTATTCATAAATATCATCCCTGTTTTTATTCTGTTAGTCCAGCTAAGGGTTTGTCAAATTTATTAATCCCAAAGAATCAGCTTTTGTTTTTGTTTTTTCCAGTGTTGTTTTTTTGGTTATCAATTTCATTTAGTTCTACTCTATTATTTGTTATTTCCTTCTTTCTGCTTGCTTTGTGAGTAGTTTATTGTTCTTTTTCTCACTCCTCCATGTGTGCAGTTAAGTTTTTGATTTTAGCTTTTCCTTCTTTTTAATATAATCAATTATGGCTATGGTTTTCCATCTCAGAATTGCTTTATCTGCATCCCATAAGTTTTGATTTGTTTGTTCTCATTTTCATTTGTTTTTAGGTAGTAACTGAATTCTTTTACAATTTCCTCCTGACCCATTGATTGGTTGAGTGTGTTGTTTAACTTCCATATCTTTGTGCCTATTCTGGTTCTTTGTCCCTTATTAATTTCCAGTTTCTTTCCATTATGATCAGAGAAATTGTTAGTAGAATTTCAATCTTTCTAAATTCAATACAGGATCATTCTGTCCTGTAGAATGATCTCTGTATGTACTTAAGAAGAATGTACATCCTCCTGTATTTAGGTGTAATGCTCTGAATATATATATTAGATCTAGATACTCTAACTTACTATTCCAGGTATTGGTTTCCTTATTAACCCTCGATTGAGGTATTCTGTCTAAAGTTAATAATGGTTTTTTGAAGTCCCCCAATATGATTGTATAGGCTTCTTTTTCTCCCCTTAGTTTTTCCATTGTTTGCCTCATTTATTTTGGAGTATCCTGGTAAACTGAATAAATATTTATGATTTTTTTTTCTTTTTGAGATATTACCACTTTTATCAAAATATAATGTCCTTCTTTGTCTCTTACAACAGTTTTGCATTTAATGTCTATATTGTCTGATATTAGTATAGCTACTCCTGCCCTTGTTTGGTTATTGTTTGCATGTAAAATTGTTTTCCAACCATTCACTTGCAACCTCCTTGTGCCCTTGGGTCTAAGGAGAGTTTCTTATACACAACATATAGATGGATCATATTTCTGTTAGCCTGATTTGGCAAAATAACCCCCTGTGACTCTGGTCAGCACCAGCTGGTCTCTCTGGACTCAATAACAGATGGCCCAAAACCCCCACACCCATCCCTAATCCAACAGGATGTACTAATCTCAAAACTAACCATGAGAATATCACAAGATTATCAAATGTTCAGTTTGACATTCCAACATGTCCATCTCTCCCTCCCCAAGAACTCCTCCCAGAAAAGCAAAAGTCAGTAATCTTCCACCCCACCTATGTGCACCATGTCTTTGTGTCCTTTTTGTAAACCCACCCAATTACACCAGCTCAAAAGAAGCAATCTCAAACCTGGACAGGTATGATGAATTCTCACTTAAGGTCCCCATCATGCCTGTGATCAAATAATCTTCTCTGCTTGAATTTTGGTCTGTGTCGAAGCCTCATCTGATTGGGACTAACATATTGGTGCCAAAACATGGGAGACTACATTGAAGCAGACCAAGTCTGTAACAGACCTCCACCTTGCCACTGCAGCTTTTCCATCCAACACCAGACAGAATCGTCTTTGGGTGAGTCTCAGAACCTCTCCAGAGGATCCTGTCCATTTTTCCTCTGCCCAGAAATCCTGTGGAAATCCTTGTGAGTGATCCTTCTCAACATCAGGGAACTGTCCCCACCAACTGACCTTCTTGGCTCCAGGGATGCCTGACTCTGAGATCAGTCACTGGCTTTTACTGGCCTTCACCTGACCCTCTTGGCTTCAGGGATGCCTGGATACAGTTCTGGCTACTGGCCTTTTGGCCCCTAACCAGTCTGGAACTGAAAGATTCAAGGGTGCTTTCTTCTTTCCTTCCATACCCCTTACCTGAAAGATCTCTGAACTCACCCACACCCCACCAACCATGGTAAACTCCCAATCACTTTCTCCAAAAGAAACCCCTTTGGGGTGTCTCCTCCATAACTTTAAAACCTTCTATCCAGGAGAAGAAATCAAACTAAAATGAAATATTCTTTACTTTACTACTATTTGGCCTCAATATAAATTATACAACAAAAGCCAGTGGCCTGAACATGACACTTTTGACACCCAAGTTCTCCAAAACCCCAGGAACTTTATCCAGTGCATTGACAAGGAGTCTGAGGTTCTCTACATTCAGGCTTTCTTTTCCCTTCATAACCATCCCTACCTATCAAATCCTCTTTCTCCACAATAGACTCCCTTTCTGCACAGAGGAAACCCTTCTTATGACTTCAATCCCTCTGATCATACCCCTTCTCCACCACTGTATGCCTCATCAGCACTCCTTAAACCTACTCCATCCTCCTCCCATTCCCTACACCTCCCTTGTCCCCACCTACCACCCACTCTTGAATCCAAGTCCCTGCTCTCAAGTCTCCATCTCCAGCTCCTGTCCTCAGTCTACAGGAAGTGACCCAGACAAAAAGCATTATGTGTGCTCACATCCCCTTTTCCCTCTTTGGTCTTTCCCAAATAAAGCACCACCTTGGGTCTATTTCTCTAATCTTTCTCATTTTATCAAAAATTTCAATACCCAGCTGTCCCTAATAACCTTACTTGAAAAAACTGCAATTGCTCGCCTCTTACAAGTAAGGTATTTAGCTGACTCCTAAGTCTATCTAAGTGTACTCCTACAAAGCAATATCTATCTAAAAGCAAATATCTATTTAAACTCTTAAATTAAAGCTAAACTGCATTTATAGTGCTCAAATATTCCTAACTGGTTGCTAATTACTAGTAAAAGTGTTTCCAAAAAACAAGCTTTCATATTACAAGCAACAATGATTCCAGAAAAAAAAAATCTTAAAAGCAATAAAATAAAAGATATAAAGAAATGGACAACCTAAAAATAGCCATACCAAAGGAGTAAGAATTATGAGACAAGTTAATGAGCTTTATGTTTCTGTCAGTGTATTGTAAACTCTTTTTGTGTTTGTCTATTCAGTGTATATTTTGATACCTCCAGATGGTATTACTAAATTGATAAATGAAAATTCTTAAAAGAGTTCAATTCAAATGTCCAAAAAAATAAATAAGCACTTATATTAATGAATAAGTATGGATGCTAATAAGACAAATTAGCATTATGAGTTTTAAATCTTTAAAATGATGAAAATTGTAAGTTTTGACTAATGATATAACCACAAATCTCTTTTTGAAAAAAAATTGCCTACATTGAAATGAATAGTTTATTTTTCTTCACAGAATGAAATGAAGGATGTGAGACTTAAATGGATATTGAAAGAATTTAAAAGTTTGTAGAAGTGTTGACTAAAATTTGACAAGTATGTTCAAGGAAGTGTATTTTGTCCTAAGATAAGATAGCTTGTTGTCAAAAATCAGAATGGAAGTTTGTAGGACAAAACTTGAATGCATATGGCAAGTTGCAGAAGGTATTGTGGTAGCATTAAGTAAGGGAATGTGTTCTGTGAAGGTGAAATTTCTCTTGAGATGAAGTAACTATAGTCTTTGTAAGTATGGATAGTTATAAGAAGTTTACACAAGCATTTTTTAATCTGAAACATTTAAATGGCTAATTACAGGACATCATTATTAAACAGAAACTGAATTGATGTTAATAACAAAAAGTAACTTCATAACAAAAAAGCCTGTCAGAAACCACCTCAATCTGCATATTAGAGCAGTGGTAAGGAGAAAATAATTTTGATTCCACTGGGAATCTTAAGTTTTCATAAAATAATGAAAATAGTAATTTTCCTGTACTGCTAAAATAAAGTACCTGCTAATTAATGTAATCATGGTAATTATATGTTGTAAGAAATTTGCTTTGAGACAGTTCCCAAAATCGTTTTAGTAACTTATGTGTGAAGGGTGTATAGAATGTATTTTTATTATTAAGGAAAAAGACAATAATTTTGTCCTAAAATAAAATGGCTGGTTATTAAGAAAAATTAAAATATAAAACAAAATCTGAATGAATACAGAAAGTGAGGAAGGCTTATGAAAAAGATTTTTTTGTAGTTCAATTCTGAGTAAAATTTATTGGGTCTATCTATAATTTTTTTTTCTTTCTTTAAAACAATTTATTGAAGTACATCATTCATACATGAACATACATAAACTATAAGTGTTCATAAACATCGTGATCTCACAAAACAAATATGTATAACATCATACAGGGCTCCCACACATCAACCCCCACAAACATTCTCCATTGTTGTGAAACATTTGTTAACAAATCATGAAAGAGCATCGTCAAAGTATTTCTACTAACTGTAGTCCGAGTCTTCCTCCCCTATACATTTCTTTTAAGGATTTATGAAGACAGGAGGAGAAGGATGAGAAGAGAGGGCAGAAAACGGACACAAAGAGTTGCCCAGCAAGTGACCACAGAAACAGCAAAAATGGGGTGGGGGTGTAAAAATGGATATAATTCTAATAAAATTGTTAAGCAATGTTAGACCCAGATACAAAGCTACAATAACCTGGGCCTTTTGAGATTTCTTTACATCTCTGGAAATAAATGACGGTATTCCTTTAATGACCCGAACTTCTGAAGACAAATGTAATTAATTTGGTTCTATCCCCAGGGTTTTTCCTTACTCAACTCAACTCAAGAAGGATCACTTTAAAATTAAGAGAAGCATAAGACAGCAATCCATGATTCTTAGTCTACTCTCTCTGGGGGAGGTTGTGTATAAGATCATGAACTGCTGCTGAATAAACCTGGCTAAGATAAGACATTCCTTGGTTTTCACCCATTTTGAGATCTACTTTGCTTTGCAACCCTAGCCAGATGTCTTCATTTCTGTAAGTATTAGCTTTCTCATTTTTAAAGTAGGGATAATAGGTCTCCTGTGAAGCTCAGAAGAGGTAACCTGAGTAAGGTGGACAAAGTAACAGTGTAATGGGCATTAGCTCTTAGTTTATCCTCTGGAAACTCAGGAGAAGATAGAGAGGAGGGGACTCCACAAAATCATCTTTTTCCCAGCTTCTGGAATTTTGTGTATCCCATCTGCTAAAGGATTAAAGAAACATTGGGGTTTGAAGTCTACTAAGTAAGAAGAAGCACAATGTTGAAGAGGAGGGTCACTGTGTCACCTCTGCAGTAGCTTATTTTATTTTATTTTTAAAGAAGCTTTAGATTACATAAATGTTACACTGAAAATATAGTGGATATCCATATTCCCCACAGTATTCCCCATTAACAATATCTTTCATTAATGTAGAAATTCATGATGGTAATCAGAGATACAGCTGAGCATGCCTGAGGCCATAATATTTTAACAGTCATTCTAGCAAGTGAACAAAATCCTGAGGTTTAGAGTGAGGCCTACTGGGCTGAAATCCTCACTCTACCTTGCATCTACAGTATTGCCTGGGCTAACTCTTTGGGCTCGCTAAAAGTCTGATCCTTCCAAGTAATGGGAATATCATGGATGTTTTTTGTTATTTTTTTGTTTTGTTTTGTTTTTACTGGAGATTAGAATTTTTTTTGTTCATTTATTTTTTTTATATTTTAAAAGATGCTTAGATTACATAAATGTTACACAAAAATTACAGGGATTCCCATTTTCCCCACCTCCCAAACCTCCCATAACCTTGCACATAAACATCTTCCATTAGTGTGGCATATCACCTGCAATAGATATACACGTCCTGGGGATTTGCCACTAAACATGGACCATAGTTCACATTGTAGACCCCACTCTCTCCCACACAGTTCTGCATGTTATATGCTGATGTAAAATGGGCTATATCTGTCATTGTAATGTCACTAAGGATAATTCCCACATCCCAAAAAAGCCCCTGTATTAAAACTGCTTTTTCCTCTCCCTGTTCCAAAAGCATCCAGTGGCCAATGGCTCCACCTTAGTGTTGTAATTTTTCCATTGCTTGAATCACAATATGTCTACAACAGAATACCAGTAAGTCCACTCTAGTCCATAGCTCTTCTCCCAATCCTGAGGAGTCTGGGATGGTTATGTTCACTCTACCACCAAGTGAGAGGGGGCTTATCCCTTAGATAAGATGGATGGGATTATTCTGCCTGCAGCTGCAGACTCTCTCCATTCCCTGGGATGGCTGTTGTCCATCATCATCTCCTCGCCAGGTGACTTGGGTGAGTCCATTGAGCTGTAGAGTAGGATTAGAAGCTCCACCAAGATTCCAGGCACAGCTGGCACATGGACAGGCCAAAGTCTCCAGTCTCTGGAAGTACACCTACAAACTCCAGCACCAAGTATAGGTTTGAATAGAAGGGACTGATGGAACATGTGCAAGGAGGACTTATTTGAATCCAACTCTGTCACTCTCAGGAGCAGAGATTCCAAAGTACAGCCCACTGATAAGGCATCAATCTCTGGAGCTATCCCCACTTATATAAGACCTGGGTGTCTCCAGAGCCCTCAGGAGCCCCTCTGTGTGGGATGATATCCACTTTGGTGTTCCGTGAGATCCTACTGAGGTGTGCATAAGCTTTACCTCTTGGATGACCTCCAGACTCTCTTTGAAGTCTCTTAGCCACATGAACTCATTTGTCTTTACCCTTTCCCCCTTTTATTCAAGGTCTTTTTCCAGTCATATTGCCAGTTGGTACTTGTAATTAATCCCTTGTTGCCAGGGAGACTCATCCCCGGGAGTCATGTCCCACGCTGGAGGGAAGGTAATGCATTCATATACTGAGTTTGGCTAAGAGAGAGGCCACATTTGAGCAACAAGGAGGCTTTCAGGTGGCAATCCCTAGGCACCACATAACAGTAGACTAAGTTTCAATTACAAGAGCAAAGACTCGTAAGGCTAGTCATCAATAACAAGAACCCATTAGTGGACCATCCTCCTTTGCCAGAAACTTGCCCCTGCACTCAGGGGACTTGCTGCTCCCTTGGAGAATGTGGCAGAGCTCTCCAGGCTGGGAATTCAGTATTCTCTCCTTTATTGGGTGATTCTCCACCCACTGTGACCATGTTCCAACCCTTGATCATTTGAACAATTTTATATATCTATCTTGTATCTTCAGGTGAACTTCCCCCCATGAAACCCCCATCCTATTCACCCCCCACCAATGATCCTCTCCTGCCCCCACTGTAACCCCTCTGTGATCCAACCCTTCCTTGAAGATAAAGCCCATATAATAGCCTTATACAATTAATAGGAAAATGAAATAATAATAA
>JAQZBX010098807.1:0-11537 GCA_029593785.1 Cabassous unicinctus
CTACCTGCATATAAAAACAACGGCCTGTTTATTGTAAATTATGATTTAACTACTAACCTAACTAGTTTAGGATTATTGCTACACAGTTAAGAAAAACAATAGTCTTGCAAATTTAACTGTACATATGATTTCGGTGTAATGCCATATCTTACAAATAACCCTGGTTAATTTAAGCCTATATAGAAAATGAATTTCTTTAAATCTTTGTAAGAATTTTTAAAAAGTAAACTACAAGCAGGAAACTACTGCCTAAAAGATAGTTCAGGATCTTGATGACTCTTTAGCTAAAAACATAAAGTTTAACCACAAGTCTAGCATATCTTAGACATCAGAGCAAGAACTACTATGCCGTAAGTTACTGTTCCTAAAAAGTTAACATCCTGTCACCATAGAACTGAAAGCGCTTATCTCAAGTCTATATGACGTCTGCAACCTTGCATAACTTCAAAGAGAATGCTTACGCTTGCCAAAAAATAGAATATAAAAACTGAGCTTATCTTGCAATAAAGTCAGTCGCCAGTCGCCAGTCGTCAGTCGTCAGTCGTCAATTCTCACTCAATCTGGTGTGCGACTCATCATTTCTCGCCAACGCCCTTAATCACCTTCAGCCTGCTCCCTCATGCCTCGGCTGGACCGCGGCATCAGATGCCTTTTCTGCATTAATAGAAATGATCATGTGATTTTTCTCCTTCAATTTATTAATGTGGTATATTATACTGTTTGATTTTCTTATGTTGATGTACAATTTTTTATGCATTTTTGTATTTGGTTAGCAAGTATTTTGTCGAGGATTTTTGCATCTATACTCATTAAAGAAATTGGCCTGCAATTTTCTTTTTTTGTAATATCTTTATCTGGCTTTGGTATTAGGGTGATGTTAACTTAATAGAATGAGTTTGGCATCATTCCTTCTTGTTTTATTTTATGGAAGAGTTTGAGCAAGATTGGTCTTAGATCTTCTTTTAATGATTGGTAGACTTCACCTGTGACACCTTCTCATCCTGGACTTTTCATTTTGGGGAGGTTTTGATGACTGTTTCCATTTCTTTACTTGTTATTGGTTTGTTGAAGTTGTGTATTTCTTTTAGGGTCAGTGTGGTTTGTTCATGGGTTTCCAGAAATTTGTTCATTTCATCAATGTTGTCTAATTTGTTGGCATACAACTGTTCATAGTATCCTTTTATGATCTCTTATTTCTGCTGGGTTGGTGGTAATGCCACCCTTCTCATTTCTAGTATTTTTAGTATTAAATGAGTAAAGTGTCTCCTGAGTGAGCTATAGTATGTAATTTATAAATGTTAGAACTAATAATAGCAATGACTAATGCTGTTATGAACACAAAAAGACAAAAACATTAAAAGGGAGATAATAATTAGCAATTAATATATGAGATGAATTAGGGGACAATATATCATTTTTAAAATTGAAGTTAAATTCACATAACATAAAGTAACCATTTTAAAGAGAACAAATCAATGACTTTTAGTACATTGAAAATGTTGTGCAACTGCTACCTCTCTCTAGTGCAAAAACATTTTCATCATCCCAAAATAAAATCCTGTGTCCATTAAGGAGTTATTCTCCATTCCTTTCTTACTCCCAGTCCCTGGCAATCCCCAATCTGTTTTCTGTCTCTATGGATTTACCAGTTTGGGATATTTTCTATCAATGAATCATGTAAGAGTTGGTCTTTGTGTCTGGCTTCTTATGCATAGAATAATGATTTGGGAGTTTATCCAGTTCAGAGCATGTATCAATACTTCATTCCTTTTTATGGATGAGTAATATTTCAGTGTGTGAATAAACAATATACATCAGTGAATGAATGGATATTTGAGTTGTTTCCACTTTGGCTATTGTGAACAGTGTTGCTATGAATATTTGTAAAAAAGTTTTTGTTTAAACACAGGTTTTCAATTCTTTGGGGTATATACCTAGGAGTGGAATTGTTGGGTCATATGGTAATTCTATGTTTACCTATTTGAGGAATTGCCAAACTGCTTTCCACAGTATCTGAACCATTTTACATTCATAGCAGCAATGTACTAGAGTCCCAATGTTTCCACATACTTGCCAACATTTATTATTTTCTGTTTTTTTTTTTTTTTTTAAATTACAGACATCCTGGTGGGTGTAAATGATATCTCATTGTGTTTTTTAATTTACATTTCCCTAAAGACTAATGATGTTGAACATCTTTTTTCATGTGCTTATGGGACATTTGCATGTCCTCTTTGGAGAAATGTCTATTCAAATCCTTTGTCCACTTTTAATTTAGTTGTTTGTCTTTTTATTGTTGATTTGTAAGACTTCTTTATGTACTTTGTGTACAAGTCCTTATATCATATATATTATTTGCAAATAGTTTCTCCAATTCTGTAAATAGTTCTTTCACTTTATTGATAATGTCCTTTGATGCACAAAGGTTTTTTATTTTGTTACAGTCCAATGTGTATATTTTTCTTTTATCACCTAAGTTTTTGTTGTCATTTCTAAGAATCCATTGCCAAATCCAAGGTCATGAAGACTTTTCCCTATGTTGTTTCTAAGAGTTCTATAATCTTATGTCTTATATTTAGGCAGTTGATCCATTTTGAATTATTTTTCTATATGGTAGGAGGTAGAACAGCTATTCTTTTTATCTTAGTCAGCCTGTCAATTTTATCACTCTTTTTAAAGGACCAACTTTTGTTTTCATTGATTCTCTCTATTGTCTATTTCCTTTATCTCCTTTCTAGCCTCTATTACTTCCTACCTTCTGCTAGTTTTAGGTTTAGTTTGCTCTTTTTTCTAGCTCCTTTAGGTGTAAAGTTATGCTGCTGATTTGAAATATTTCTTCTTTTTTAAAGTAGGTGTGACAGTTTGAGTCTTTTGTGGACCCATGAAAATTATGTCCTTAAGATAATCCATTCTTTTGGGTGTAAAAACCTATTGTTGATGGGACCTTATGATTAGATTCAGTTAAGAGATCTTCCTTTTGGTTAGATCACTTCAGTAAGGTGTGATCCAGGGTGGGTCTTAATCTTTTATAAAGGTCCTTTATAAACTGGAGTAACATAAAGAGAGGGGGCCATAAAAACACACAGGAGCACAGTAAGAAATGCCCAGATGTTGAAAGAGAGGGTCCCAGAGGCCAGAGTCTGGAATCAATGGAACACAGAAGCTGAGACAAAGCTACTGTAGCCAGTAGCTGGAGGCAATGAGGCCCAGAGGAGAGGGGAGAGATGAGCCGGTGCTGCCATGTGCCTGATCACCCACAGCTGCAGCTCAGGGAGAAAGCATCTTCTGATGATGCCTTGTTTTGGACACTTACATGGCCTCAGAATGTATTAAGCTTGTAAGTTAATAAATCCCCATTGTAAAAGTGTTTCTGGTATATTACTTTGGCAACCTTTAACAAACTTACAAACATTAGGTATTTACAGCTATAAACTTCCCTCTGAGCACTGTTTTCCCCGAATTCATAAGTTTTGGTATTTGTGTTTTCTTTTTCATTTGTCTTTAAGAATTTTCTAATTTTCCTAGTGATTTCTTCTTTGATCCTTTAGTTGTTTAAGAGTTGTTTAATTTCTGCATATTTGTGCATTTTCTAGTTTTCCTTCTTTTGGTTTCTAGCTTTATTATGTTTGGTCAGAGAAGAAGCTTTGTATGATTTCAGTCTTTTAAAATATATTGAGATTTGTTTTGTGGCTTAACATATGACCTATCCTGGAGAATGTTTCATATGCATTTGAGAAGAGAATATGTGGTCTGCTGTGATTGGGTGGAATTTTCTATAGAAGTCTGTTAAACCTGGTTGGTTTACAATGTTGTTCAAGTCCTCTATTTCCTTATTGATCTCTGGCTATGTGCTCTATCTATTATTGAAAGTGGGGTTTTGAAGTTTCCTTATATTATTGTAAAATTGTATATTTCTCTCTTTAATTCCGTCAATTTGCTTCATGTATTTTGGGGCTCTGGTGTTTGGTACTTACATGTTTATAATCATTATCTTTTTAATGAACTGACCCTTTTATCAATGTATAATTCTCTTTCTTTGCATCTTGTAACACTTTTTTACTTAAAGTCTATTTGTCTGACATTGGTATAGCCACTCCAGCTCTCTTTTGATTACATTTTGCCTGGAACATCTTTTTTCATCTTTTTACATTCAATCCATTTGTATCTTGGATCTAAAATGAGTCTCCTGTAGAGAGTATATACTTGGATCATGTTTTTTATAATCCATTCTGCCAGTCTATGCCTTTCAATTGGTGAGTTTAATCATTTATATTTAAAGTGATCACAGATAAGGAAGGACTTACTTCTGCCATTTTCCTATTTGTTTTCTATATGTCTTACATGTTTTCTATTCCTCAATTCCTCTAATAGTGTCTTTTTTTGTATTTGATTGAATTTTTTCTAGTTTACCTTATTGATTCCCCCACTTCCTTTTCTGTAAAAATTTTAGTTAAGAGTGATTACCAGGGAGGACTACAGTTAAGATCCTATGTTTATAGCAACATAGTTTGAATCAATAAGAACTGAGCATCAATAGCAAATAAAAACTCTGTTCCTATACATCTCCATTGAGCCCTTTATGTTGCTCTTGTAATAAATTATTTTTATACAGTTGTGCTCATTAAAAAATTTTAAATTATTTATCCAATTGTCTTTTAAAGCATATAGAAAACAAAACAAAACAAAAAAGAGTTACAAATATGCTGACTATTTTGGTTTGCTGGTGCCGAAATGCAATATACCAGAAATGATTGGCTTTTACAATGGGTATTTATTTGCTTGCAACCTTACATTCTGAGGCTGTGAAAAATGTCCCAATCAAGGCATCATCAGGCAATGCTTTCTCCCCAAAAATTGGCTACCAGTGATCTTGGACTCCTCTGTCATATAGCAAGACATATAGTGGCATCTGCTGGTCTCTCCCTTCTCTCTGGGTTTTGTTGCTTTCAGCATCTGGCTTCAGTGGCTTTCTCTCACCTCCTGTGGCTTTCCCTCTCTGTCTCTGTATTCATCTCATTTATAAAAGACTCTGGTAAGAAGATTAAGAACCACGCTAAGCCACACCTCAACTGAAGTGATCTAATCAAAAGGTCCCACCTAAATAGGTTCACACCCACAGGAATGGATTAACTCTAAGGACATGACTTTTCTGGGGTCCATAAAGGCCTCAAACTACCACACTGACTTTTGTAGTTATCTTTGTAGTTACCTATACCAGTGTTCTTTATTTCTTCAGGTGGATTTGATTTACTCTTTAGTGGCATTTCATTTAAAAAGCTCTCCCCTTATCATTTTTTTGTAGGGAAGGTCCATTAGTGAGAAAGTCAATGTTTGTTTATCTGAGAATGTCTTCATTTTTAAAGGAAATTTTTGTCAGGGAAAGAGTTCTTGGTTGACGGGTTTTTTTCTTTCAGCATTTTAAATATGTTATCCCACTACCTTCTGGCCTCCATGATTTCTGATGAGTAGCTGGCTGTTAATTTTATTAGGCATCTCTTATATGTGACAAGGTGCTTATCTCTTGCTGCTTCCATATTCTCTCTTTGCCTTTGTCCTTCAATAGCTTGGCTTGATTACCATGTATCTTGGTGTAGATCCCTTTGAGTTTATTCCCCCTTGGAGTTTGTTGAGCTTCTTGGACATGTAGGTCCATGTTTTCATCAAACTGGGACATTTTAGGTCATTATTTCTTCAAATATTTTTTTCTTCCTCTTTCTCTCTCTTTTCTCCTTCTGGGAGTCCCATACTGTGTATGCTGCTATCTTTGATGGTGTCCCACAGGTCCCTTAGACTATGTTCATTTTCCTTCATTATTTTTTCTTTTGATACCCCAACTGGACAATTTCAATTGACCTATTTTCAGGTTTGATGATTCTTTCTTTTGCCTGCTCAAGTCTGCTGTTGATTACCTTTAGTGAACTTTTCACTTCAGTTATTGTACATTTCAGCTCCAGAAATTCCATTTGGTTCCTTTTAATAGTTGCAATCTTTTCATTGACATTCTCTATTTGTCCATACATAAGTCTTCTGGTTTCTTTTAGTTTTTTCCCCATGGTTTCTCCTAGCTCTTTGAGCATATCTAAGACAGTTGACTTAAAGTCTTTATCCAGTAGTCCAATATCTGGACTTCTGAAGGGGCAGTTTCTGTAGATGTATTTTTTCCCTGTATATGGGCCATACTTTTCTTGTTTTGTGTGTGTGTGTGAGTGGGTGGCTGGGTTTTTTTTGTTTGTTTGTTTGTTTGTTTGTTTTGTTTTTTTCGGTTTGGTTTGGTTTGGTATGCCTTGTAACCTTTTGTTGAAAACTGGACATTTTGAATGCTATAACATTGTAACTCTGGACATCAGGTTCTCCCCTCTCCCCAGGAGTTTTCAGTTTTTGATTGTTGAGGAATGCTGTTCCATTCCATTTGTTTAGTGACTTTTCCAAACTATTTTTGCTAATTCTCTATTTTTGTCATGTGTGGTCACTGAAGTCTCTGTCTATTATATCAACAATCATCCAGTGACTTGACAGAGAGTTACTTAAATGTCTGGAGTCATAAAGAAAAAAATTTACTACTCTCCAGTCTTTGTTGCTTGGCTCTAATCTGGTGTACTTCTTTGGCTCTAAACCAGGTCACTAACAACTTTGCTGTAGCCTTCCCCTCCTGCTTGTGAAGAGCCCACAGAGGTGTAAGCCTAGCATCCTCTCAGGACTTTAATGAGCTTTTTCTGGCCCCAGGCATGCACATTGCATTCTAGTATCTCAGGTATACACAGTGGCCCTCCAAATCCTTATACCCTGATAAACATACCCCTCAGCTTCCTCCTACCAGATTTTTGGGTGGGCTTGTCTGCTTCCTGCCCCATATGCTGTCCCTTGCCTTATGCAGCTGCAGGTAGTATATGTATTTAAATCTTTAAATAGACACCACCACTGCCCCAAGAGCTGCTTCAGCCTGAGGGTTTTGAAACAAAGTCTGTCTTTGTGCTGATCCCTCAGGGAACTGCCAGACAGGTCAAAACGTACAACCATGGTATTTTGAGAACAAAGTCTGTATTAGCCCCCTGGCACCAGCAAGCTTCATCAGGAATGCAAGCCCCTGCTGTGCTGGAGAATTGGGGATGGCAGGCAGTTAATTAAAAATGCCATATCACTTTATTTTAAAGATTTATTTTATTTATTTCTCTCACCCCCCCACTGCCCCTCCCCCCATTGTTTTTGCACTCGATGTCTGTTCTCTGTGTGTTCTTCTGTGTCTGCTTGTCTTCTCTTTAGGCAGCACAGGGAACCAATCCTGGGACCTTCCGGAGTGACAGAGAGGCACTCAATCTCTTGCACCACCTCAGCTCCCTGGTCTGCTATGTCTCTTATTGTCTCTCCTTTGTGTCTCTTTTTGTTGTGTCGTCTTGCTGCACCGGCTCTCCACGTGGGCCAGCACTACTGTGTGGGCCAGCACTCCATGTGGGCCAGCTCTCTGCTTGGGCCACCTTGCCATGCAGGCCAGCTTGCCTTTCACCAGGAGGCCCCAGGAATCGAACCCTGGACCTCCTATATGGTAGACAGGAGCCCAATTGCTTGAGCCACATCTGCTTCCTGCCATATCACTTTTTAAACCAAACTTCAGCTGCTGATTCTTCATTAGGCACTGCTATGGTTGCTGTAAGTGTTGAGCTGGAGTCCAGAGTTCTAAAAAGTTGACTCTTTCTGTTTTTGCTATCTTGACAGTTGCTTCAGTGAAAGACCAATTCTTTGAACAGCCTACTCCACCATTTTCTGTGATGTCACCTCTATGGTTATTTTTAAATTGTGGCTTTGTCTTAAAATCCCTTTGGACTGGGAAGTAGGATCATTTCCTTACTTACAAAAGCTTGTTTAGCAGGTCAAAGGGAAGGGTGAAACCATATTGCTAGACATTATAAGACACATATCAAGCGACCTTGTGCTGTGTTGTGTGTTGGGGTGGGAGGTATGTACACTAAATATTTCAAAAGCTCTTGGATGCTAGTACATACGTTCAGGATTCTCACATAGAGAAATATGTATCTGGAGTTGGGGGCTTTGATCTCATAAAAATAATAGGCAGAGACTAAGCAAAAGCTTACCCCTGCTGTGGAGAAAATTTCCTGCTCCACTTTGTTTCAGGAAGTCCCAGCCGAATGCAATAAGAATCCTGCTGTCCTGCTTCCAGATGGTGTGCAATTGTCTTGAAATTAGAAGAGCTTTTCATTCTACACTTATGGGGGAAAATAGCCGTTCTTTCCTGCAGGGCCTGGGGGATTGCAGAAAATGAAGAAACCATGCTCTTGTCCTGAAACTGGTCTTCTATTTACATTTCCAGAATAAGAAGAAAGGTAAATTTAAAATGCTTTAAGGCTATAACACCACACTTTGTAATAAACTGCAATTATATATAAGTTTTCTTAAATATCATTCTTTATTATTATGAGGGAATTCTTGTAAGATGTGGAAATAGGTTGGTAGAAAGTAGAATAAGCTTCAGTCATTTCTGTCATATAAGAAAACATGTTCATAAATCATAGATAATATTCTACGAAGCCATACTATGCTACGTTTGAAAATTACTTTTGTTGCTTAAGGCTTTCTTACCAGGTAAAATCAGATTTTCAGAAATAACAGATTTATGTTTTCAGAAAACTCCTGATTTGTCCCCGAGCCCCGAGAAAGTCATATACCTGTTCTCACAGGGTTTGCAGCAGCTCCCTGATTGTTAAATCTAACGGATAATGCTCAGTCCTGAATTATAACACACGCTTAAGATGTTTGAAACTATTGGCTATCCTCTCTTGAAAATTTTCTTTCTTTGGCTTTTCTGAAGCCACCTGCCCTCTAGTTTTCTTATTGATTTTCTGGTGCTGCTTCTCAGTTCCCTTTCTAGCTTCTCCTTCTCAGTCAATTTCTTAAGATTATAAAGGATTCTGCCATAGCCCCTTTACTTTTACTAAACACTCACCCAGTAATCACCTGTCAAAGGCATACATCGTTCAGATATTTTCCTACAATAAATTCATTCTGCCTATTCTAGAACATCATATAAATATGGCCATATAGTATGTATTCTTTCATTTCCAGGTTGGTAAATGGCTTCGGGGTAGCAAAACGTTCTATTCCTCATTTTAGCAGAACAAATTGAAATTAATGATCAAAAAGCATACAGAGCACAATACTGAAGAAGACCATAGTGGGAAGACAAACACACTTGATATCAAGACTTATTATAAAGCTTCTGTAATCAAACCAGTACAGGTATTAGAAAAAGAATAGACACATAGATCAATGGAACAGAATAGAGATCCCAGAAATAGACCCACACAAATATAATCAATTGATCGTTGACCAGTTCTCATGAAAATTGCCAAGGTCATCAAAGGAAAGTCTGAGAAACTGTCAAAGTCCAGAGGAACCTAAGCAGACAGGACAACCAAACTTAAAGTGATGTCCTGGATGGTTTTCCAGATCAGAGAAAAGGACATTAGGCTAAAACTATGGCAATCTGAATAAAGCATGGACTTAGGTTGATACTAATGTATGAATGTTTGTTCATTTACTGTGGCAAATGCACTATACAAATGCAAGATTTTAGTCATATGGGAAACTCTTTGGGAGGTACATGAGAATTCTCTCTACTATCTTTAGAATTCTTAAATATAAACTTATATTAAATTAAACATAGAGCTATTCTAAATAAAATGTTAACTAAAAAAGCATGTAGAGCATGGACCATACCCTTTAGCAGTGTCGCCAGGCTGGCTGATTTTCCATGCAATTGATCTGATTGAAATGTGGAATGTGGGGAAACACCACAGACAATTCTATAGATTTTCTCTAGTTCGTAAAAGGTGAATTTATAGTATGAATCCAACTCTTTACAACAATTGATATGCAATTGCTATCAAGAGTTGAAAATGAATGCAATATCATACATGAAAATGGCAGTTCTGAGAAAGTTCAGAGAGGATAATCTCAAAAGTTTCATGTTAGAAAAATACTTGGAAAATGTACAATGGACCAAGAACTCTCATTTTGAGGAACAAGAAATCTGTAAAAATGAGGTCACTGTGTTACTTTCGTGGGGTGAAATTGGCCCCCAAGGTGACTTCCATTCTTCTCTAGATTTGTAACTTTGATTTTCAGCATAGTTTGTAAGTAGAAACAATAGAAATTCTTTTGTTCTCCTAGGAGAATGCCAAAGGTAGGAGAACATTTTTCAAAGGTGACACGTTTTGAATACCTATGTGTCTATACAGGGCTACTGGTTTGATTAGTGTGAGTTTTCTGCTTAATTCACAAACTTCATGATTTGCCTGCCAACTTAATCTTTAGATTAAAGCCTGGGTAATATTTTTGTTCTGTGCATTTCTCTTTAGGAACAACAAATTCTTTCTCCTCTCTATTAAAGTGTTCATAAATTTGATTCTGTTGAAAATGTTGTGAGAACTGATTTAATCACTTTGTTATTATCGTGAGTAATGATTATGCAATGTTTGTCCATTATGTAAAGCACCATATTAGGCACAACAGTGTCTAATCCTCCTCCTCTTCCACATGCAAAATGAATTGATATTGAGGTATCTTCTAGAAAAACCTTCAGCATAGATTTGTTTTATTTCTCAGTTAATGCTGACACAAAATTGAGATAATGTTAAAGTCAGATGATGAAGAAGTAATGAAAATCCAAACATGTTCTTATTTAGATGGATGAGCATGATATTGAATTATAAGAAGTAATTTAATTTAATTTAAATCTTATTGCATTTATATTTTATGAACATAAGCATTAGGGTTTTGCAAGAAGATGTTAAGGTGCTATAACCCTATTTCAGAGCTACAAGTGCATTCTTTCCATCTAAATTTAATTTGCACTATCTGAATACATAAATACTATTTACATTTCTCTAAGAAATCCATCAGTATCAGAAATTTGGTGACTTGACTTACTTTCCTATTAATATTTAAGCAAATAAACTTTGCTTAAACTGGCTGATCTTAATCACAGCCTAAGAGTTTAAGGCAGATCTTCAAGATGAAATGTAATTGGAAAAACATAACTGAAATTTAATGTAAAATTGCCTCCCCAACTCTGCCAAAGCATGCAGAGAAGTCTGTGTTCTTCTAGTGAAGAGTTGGTAGCAGCCATCAAAGATAAATATGCAGCCATAACCCACCTGACCAACTGAGCGAGCCATCACAGCCCCTCCCAAGAATAACAAAGTGGAGCAGATAAGGGCCATGCCCCCTCGGGCCCAAGCATCACCAACTCCTCCCACATTCCCAGACCTCCTAGCCCACTCTCCCCTGGACTTTTGGCCCCAGGCTGTACTCGGTTTCCCTGCCTACTGATGTACTGTATAAAGCCATATCCACAACCAAAAAAAAAAAAAGATAAATATGGGGGAGCAGATGTGGCCCAAGCAGTTGAGTGCCCGCCTCCCACATGGGAGGTCCCGGGTTCAGTTCCTGGTGCCTCCTAAAGAAGACAAACAAACAACGAGCAGACATTGAGCAAAAACAATGAGCAGACAAGCAGACAACGA
>JAQZBX010098808.1:0-11541 GCA_029593785.1 Cabassous unicinctus
ACTCATCACTCTCGCCAACGCCCTTAACCACCTTCAGCCTGCTCCCTCATGCCTCGGCTGGACCGTGGCATTGACATACAGTTGTTCTTAGTTTTCTCTTATGATCCATTTTAGTTCTTTGTAGCCAGTAGTGATATTCACCCCTTCATTTATGATTGCATTTGTTTTCATCTTCTCTTTCTCTTTATCAATCTAGCTAATGATTTGTCATGCAATTGCCCTTTTGAATGAACTAAATTTTGGTTTGTTAAGTCTATTGTTATTTATATTCAATTTTATTTATTTCTTCTCTAATTTTTTTTCTTTTCTTCTGCTCCATTAGGTTTAGTTTGCTATTACTTTTCTATTTCTTCCAGGTGTGTGGTTAGGCATTTAATTTTAGTTCTTTCTTCCTTTTTAATGTAAGATTTTAAGGCTCTAAGTTTCCATCTTATCACTGCTTCCACTGCATCCCATAAATATTGATATATTCTTTCTCATTTTTGTTCATCTAAAGATATTTACTTATTTTCCTTTCAATTTCTTCTTTGTGCCACAGATTTTTTATGAGAGTGTTATTTACCTTCTATATATATTTTTGGAATTTACTCTTCTCCACATTTTATTTATTTCCATGTTTATTCCATCTTGGCCAAAAAAAAAGTAGTTTGTATGATTCCAATCTTTCTAAATTTATTGAAACTTGTTTTGTGACCCAACATGTACTCTATCCAGAAAAATAATCTATGTGCACTTGAGAAGAATGTATGTCCTGCTGTTTTATTTGTGACAATGTACTGTATGTCTGTTATATCTTGTTAATTTATCATATTATTCAAGTTCTCTATTTCCTTATTTATCTTCTGTCAGCATGTTGTATCTACTGATGAGAGTTGTGTATGTAAGTCGGCCAATAATATTGTAGAATTGTCTATTTATCTCTTCACTTTTGCCAGTGTGTGCCTCAAGTATTTTGGGGGCATCACATTTAGCTTCATAAGAATTTATGGATGTTATTTCTACTTGGTGGATTGCCAATTTTATTAATATATAGTGTCGTTCTTTATCTCATATAACAGATTTTGCCTTAAATTTTATTTTGCCTATTAGTATAGCTACACCAGCTCTTTTTTGGATACTGTTTGCATTGAATATATTTTACCATGCTACCACTTTCAACCTTTTTGTGTCTTTGGGTCTAAAGTGAGAATCTTGTAAACAACATTTAGTTGGATCATGTTATTTATCCATTCTGCCAACCTTTCTCCGTTTTTATTTTTATTTTTTTTAAAGGAGCTTTACATATATAATACATAAAAATATAAGAGATTCCCATGGCCTCACTCCCTCCCCTTCCCACAATTTTCCATAAAAACAACATCCTTTATCAGTGTGGTACATTTGTTACAATTGATGAAAACATATATTGAAGCATTGTTACTAACCATGAACTATAGATTACATTATACTTTACACTTTCTCCCACAAAATTTTGTAGGTTTTGACAAAATATATGATGGTTTGTATCCCTCACTGCAATATCATGCAGGACAATTCCAATGTCCCAAAAATGCCCTCATATTATACCTATTCTTCCCTCTCCCATCCCTCAGACCTTCTGGTGGTCACTGCTTTTATATCAATGTAAGAGTTCTTCCATTCCTAGAATAATAGTAAGTGCATATTAGATTAATGAAAGTGTTTTATTCCATTGTTCATTCCCCAGTCTTGAGGGTTTGGGATGGTGATGCCAACTCTTCTTCTAATTGAACAGGATCTTCGATCCCATGGAGCAGAGGGATGGAAATGTATGGCGTTTTTTGGCATTTTAATTGGTCAGCATTACCTTGCAAGAACAGTTACAGGCCACTTCAAATTCCATCGAAACCTATAAAAGTGTAGGATCAATAATGGGAAACATAATGTAAAATATTGACCATGGTTACTAACAATGTTTCAAGATTTATACAACACTTGTAACAAATGAACCACCCAGATGTAAAATGTTATTAATAGGGGAGAAGAGAAAAGGGGAGGGTGTTGGGTGTTTGTGAATCCCTTTTATTCTCTAAATGACTTTTTTGTATCCTAAATCTTAATTGATTATAAAATGGAAAAAATAATTCACTGGGGGAATATATGGAAGAAAATGTCACTGGACATACCAGAGAACAAGTTTAAAAAAATGAAAGACATTCTGTCTACTTTTTTATTATTTCAAATTTTTAAAAATATTTTTTATTTTATTAGTTATTTTTAAAATTATTATTTCATTTCTTTATTAACTTTATTTGGTTATTTTGTTGGCTTCATTTTTGGAGAGGTTTTGGGTCACAGAAGGGTCTCCACAGTGGCAAGGGTGGATCACTTGTGCAGGGTGTCTTTGATGGGGGATATATGGGAAAGTGTTCATCAGTAGCATATGAATATGTTCAACCTCTGCCTTTTCATTGGGAAGTTTATTTCATTAACATTCACTGTTATTACTGTTAAGCCACTATTTACTACAGTGGTATAGCCCTTTGGTTTTATGTGTATTATTTTTTTCCCCCTTTCCCTTTATTGCTTCCTCTAGTTGAACTTTTGTGATGTAACTGACTAATCCCTATACTATTTCTGGATCTGTATATTTTTTAAAATACTATATTTGTGCTTACACTAAGGTTCATATTACACAACATACACCTATAATTTCACTAATTTTAAAAGATACCAACTTAGCTTCACTAGCATACATGTTCTTTCTTCCCCCATCCTTCTGTTTCCCTATTTATGATTATTTTGTCTCACTTTACTACTTTTTATTTTTAACATATATTGTGAAGAAATATGCCTTTTTCCTGTTCAATTGTACTCTTATTATTATATGAATTAAAGAGTAGAGTTAAATAGTGTGTATACAATAATATTGGGCTTTGCATTTACCCTTTCACTTACCCTTACTGATTATATTCATTTCTTCCCATTTCTTCAAGCCACTCTGTCCTGTATTTTCCTTTCAACCTACAGAACTACCTTTTGTAATTCTTGTAAGTGAAGTTTTACAAGACCTTCTCCTTCTGTTTCTGTTTATCTGTGAATATTTTAAATTCTCCCTCATTTTGAAGGACAGTTTTGCAAGATAGAAAAATTTTGCCTGGCGCTTTTTCTCTTTCAGTACGTTAATACTTTATGCCTTCTCTTCTTACCTACATGGCTTCTGATGAGAAACAAGCACTTAGACTTATTGTTGATCCCTTGAATATGTTGAATCTTTTTCCTCTTCATGCTTTCAAAATTCTCTTGTTATCATTTTCATTTGTCATTCTGATTAGGATGTATTTCCAACGAAGTCTACTTAGGGGCCCTTTTATATGTAACACACTTCAGTGGCTTTTTTTCCTCCCTGTGTCTCTATGGACTTACGTTCCTTTGCTTGGATATGCATGGAGCTTTGCTGCTGTGAATGGGTTTTCAGTCTCCATCTGTATTCAGAGGGAGCCAGTCTGTGCTGCATCTATGTGAATCACAAGTTACATGGGGACCAAATGAGGGGGAGGGGAAATGGGAACTGACCAGCTCTCTGGGATGGAATTCTTTTGCCTGATATTTTTCTGTTTTTTTCATTCTGGCCTTGTGAATTCAGTCCACAGTCTCTAACATTTTCATTAGTCAAATCAGGTGGGAATCATACTTTTATTCCATAGATTTCTGGGAAAACTTTTTCAGGAGATGTCTTATGCCACCATATTGATGACATAAATTAAAGTAGCATGTTTACTTTTTAAATTAGAATTATAATTTTTCACATTATGCTGTAGTAAACATTGGAATTTTTCTGCTCTAAATCATGTAAATCTTATGAAGTTTCACATCTGATGCTGGAATGGAGAATTGGATTTTATGCTCCTAACTAATCATTCCTTTTCCATACATGACATAAACTATTCACAAATAAAATGACACCTTGTGAGTAGTATCTTTAAAATGATAATTCAATACAATGAATCTGTCACATTTCATAATTTCTAGTTAAAATTCAGAAATTAACTTGGGATAGCTATTGCACCTACATATTTTTCAAGATGTTTTGCAGAGTAGATGAGCAAAGGAACTCAATTTCTCTTAAAATTTGATTGTATGAAATCAAATACAACTATAAAATTATTCATATCAGATATAAAAAAAATTTGATTGGTTCTTATTTCTTGTTTACAAGTGTTATTGTTCCTGGATATAGTGACCACAAAGGGAAATGTAATATGATACTGTAAAATGAGCTCCTTTAAAATGCAAAAGGATTTAGTTGTCTATTGAACACTATTCAACTATTCCCTTAGAATTTAAAGTGAAGCAAAATTAATATTATAGTAAAGAATTTCCTTGTTATTTAAATGAAACTGTATCTCTACAAAAAAGCATAGATTTCTACAATAAACATATGAATTCTACTAAATATAATAATAACATTTTGAAAACATTTCCAAATAATAAAAAAATAAATTCAATTCATTACCTGAGGCTAACATAACTTGTCTATAAAACTTCATCACAACATTGTAATAATGGAAATTTATAGATGAATATTTCTTATGATTTCAGATCCAGAAACCCACCTCCTAATATTGGCAAATTGAACATAAATATATGGTGTTTATTCAAGGAACACAAGATTGTTGAAATTTTGGAATAAGTGTAATTCAGGTCATTAATATATTAAATGATAAAAAATTGGGGTTATGTCAATGGCATAAAAAGTATTTGAAAAATTTTAAGATATTTTTTATGTAAACAATTCTCAGAAAGTGAAAAGTGGAAGAAGGTTGAGTTAATCGGACAAGGTGAGTCTGGAAAAAACCTCCATCTGTTATACTTAATAGTGAAAAATTGAACAATTTCTATTTTAATTTGTGGAAATAGATCTCAAATATTCATAATATACTTCATTCAATAGTGCAGTATAACAAGAGAAAGAATGGCATATTGATTGCAGAGGAATAAGTAAAACTAACTTCATTCACACATGGCATAGAAGTGTATGTAGAAAATCCAAAGACTCTAGAAACAATCTCTATAATCTAATAAGAACTTTTAGCATGTGTCCTGAATAAAAATCAATGCAAAAAATCAATCTGCAACAACTCAAAAATAAAGTGAAATATATAAAGCCATTTATAATGTGATCAAATTGTTAGCAGAAATTCTAGAGTATGCTTTCGAGTCTTCTGTATTTGAAACTTAATAAAGCATATTGTTTAATGAAATGAAAGAATATATGTATATATATAAATGTAAAAATACTCCATTTTAATGGATTAGAAAACAATTAATATAAAGGTGCCAGTTACCCACAAGTTGAATTGCAGATTCAATACAACCTCAATTCACTTCACGTTTAACTGTAATATGAATTTTAAGGAAAAAATAAGGATTAGTTTTTATATATACACAGACATAATGTTGGACATGCATTTAGTGGAATCATTCTTTTCATATCAGGCAAGCACTAATGGAAACTAAGTTTCTAAACAAAGCCCTAAAATAAAAAAAATTTTGAAGTATATTCTCCTCAATAAATTTTCAATCTCCCTTCTTTCTACATTTCTCTCTGGATATGTACATGAAAATTTATGCAGAAACAATCCTATGTCCTATACCTTTTCCATGGGTAACAATTCTGTTTGCCTGTCCTTAAACATGAATTCATTTAAAATAACTTCTACTCTCTTCCTGCCTTACAAATATTTTTTAATTCTATGGAGATGAAGGATGCAGAACTGAGCAAAGGTCTAGCATGTACATGTGTCAGGTCATGACAATGTTATTGCAATTGTTTTATAATTGGGAAAATATCATTCATCACAGTGTTTCCCATGGAGACTATCGAATGTGGATGAAAATGGTAACTTCTAAGATTTGTATGTAGATTTGAGGAGATGTCATCCAAGTTGTTATCAGGTGATCAGATGTTGTCCAAGGAAATTGCCTTGAATTAACATATTTTGGCTGTTTTTTTGTTTTATTTTAATTTTGATAAGACATGAAAATATAATTTCTCAGCCAATTGCTCTCCAACAGAAGAATTGTTTTATCCTACAACACTTTTTCTCTACATTTATTACCATGTACTAAAAATTTAATCTCTGCACAAAGTTGGAGTATATATAATATAGATATAAAGGCTGCCAAAATGCTTAATTACCTGTAATATAGTCATATTATTTTCTATCTGTAAATTTGTGAGTTTATTGACAGCTCCATTTAATTTTCACTTTTTGCAGAATATTTCCCCCTGATACCTATGTATATCACTCTCTCTTCCTTTTTTTACCCTTACCAGCCCAAGTATGATTAGATGACCTTCTTCTCAAAAACATTCCATCTAATTCATATACCTGTGTGGTGGTATGTATCACAGAAAAACATTCTTAAAATTAATCCATTACAGGTTTTAATCATATTTCTGTAATCGTTATAAAAAGGACAGAGGCAAAGAAATAGAGAGAGAGAGAGAGAGAGAGAGAGAGAGAGAGAGAGAGGGAGCATACATTGGAAGAAATAAGCTGAAATCCAGGAAACCCAGAATAGAATGGAGAGGTGAACAGATGTCACCATGTTTCTTTTCTCAGGAGTCAAAAATTTCCAGCAGTCAGATTTCAGGAAGGAAAGATTGCCTTGATGAATGTCTTGATTTGGATATTTTTCTATCCTCAAAGTAGTAAGATAAATTCCAATTATTTAAGTCAAACCATTTCATGGTATTTTTTTAAAGCCTAGGGAGTGAAGACAATATGTAAGAATGTTTTCCATTGAATATGGATGATGTAATAAGTTATCTCTCTCATTTGTAAACATTTTGAGTGGAGTGAATGTGTATAAATCTATAAATTTCCAAAGTTAAGCATTTTTCCAGGAACTTATTTGGTAATTTATAAATGTGTACAGATAGAGTAATTAATGAATAAATGTATAGTTTAGTAATTTTTTTCTGCAAAATAAATTACAATGTAAAATTATTGACTACAGTATGGAAAGCTGATTTTCAAATCTCTGCTTTGGATTGTTTATACATCAGGATAATATTTTTATTGTTTTTGAGTTTCAGTTTTCTTTGTATCAAACATAGAATACAATAGAATAACCATTTATGATTTTTTCATGCTTTTTGTGAAATTAAATTGCTTAAATCTGGAGGCAAAAAAATTCCAGGCTCTTTCCTTGTCCCAGTAATTGTGCCCAGTCCCCATATGTGGGTACTTGTGTACAGTGATTAAGGTGGTCTAGGCTGGTGAGCCAGAGACAGGAAGGTGTGGGTGAAGGGGAGAAGATCACCCTTTAATGTTGACACAGGTGTTTGGGTTTGGCTGGTAATGTGGACGGTGTGAAAATGGCATTTTTTAGAGGGTAAATTTTGTTATTTTATGCTTGGTGAGTTCCTTCTTTTTACTAATGTGTTTGTTGGCTTTTTAAAAAAGTTTTAATGTTTTATATCAGTGATGAATGTCACTCCCTTAACACAAATAATACCTACAATAACTAAAGTTTCATTTTTGTCCATTGCTACAACCCTTCTCCTTATTTTTGTTCATTCCTCAAACTTGAGGGATTTGAGATGATGTCTGCTCTAGATGATCCAGGCTGAGAAATTATTCACATAATATGGGGGAGAGGAAAGAATTGCTTTTCTTGAAATAGAATTCACTTCTTATATTGGGATGGTGTTTGTCCATCATCATACTTTTTTTACTTGTCCAGGGAAAAGCCAAAGAACTGGAGAATAGGAGTTGGCCTCAACTCTGTTAGGTTTCAGGGCACACCTGCATATGAACAATCTGAAGATTTAAGTCTCTGAGAAATATATTTATCAGGTACATTGAAAATCATAGGTTCAAATAAAAGGAGTATAAGAATCATGATTATGGGAATTACAAATTAGTATATTATATTTGGGAAGTAGATTTTCATATATTCCCAAATAACGTAAAGCAAGTGGGTGTTGATTTAACAAGGTGGTCTGACTTGCCTATGGTGTGTGGATGTCCCTAGAGCCCTCAAGGGCACTTTTTTTTTGAGAGTTTGTTTGTTGTGGCAGTTTTTGAAATCTATCTGAGACCTGCATAAGCATAATGTACAGAACGACTTCCTGACTCACTTTGAAGTCTCTTAGCCATGAATACTCTTGTACTTGATGTTTCCCACTTTTGGTCAAGGTCTTTTTCCAAATGCATCATTGATTAACTTCTGGTAATAATCCATCAGTGCCAGGGAGGCTCATCTCTGAGAGTCTTGCTCCATATCAAGATTAAGGTAGTAAGTTTATTTGCAGAGTTTGGCTTAAAGAAAGGTCAAATTTGAGGAATAAGAAGGTTTTCAGAAGGTAACTCTTGGGCATTAATTATAATTAAGCTTAGTTTCATTATTACAGGAATAAAATTCATAAGTAAAAGCATAAAGATCAAGGTCTCAGCTTATTGGCTTGTTTTCTCTTATTAGGCAAGGCTTGTATATTCCAGAGATTTTTGCCATCTTCTTTGAAAAAAATAGAAGGACTTCCCTAAGAGGGAAGGATAATATTTTGTTTGAAACCATGTGGATCTCTACCTATCCAAAAAACCATACCTATGATAATAGGAATAGATTTATATTCCATGGAAGTATATGTTAGGTTCATTTTCTACAAATACCACATACTATCAACTCCCTGTGATAGTGATGTACCTTGTTATAACTACTGAACAAATGTTCTATTTGTATTTTTAACCACAATACTCAACCACCTCAGAGTACTCTGTGTTATATGGTACCACATTTTATCCTCTAGCTTTCTTGTTTGTTGGTTTCTTTGTTACTTTAATAAAATCCAATCACATTAACATGTGAATAATTCTGAAATGTTTTCATCCACATTTTAGCAAAACATTGAAGGACATGCTTCTGTCCCTGAATCCACCTCATTTATATAGAATGAAAATTCAAAAAAATAAATAATAACAACAGTAACAACAATAATCATCTTAATTAAAACTAATATGTATTGAATGCTTACTGTGTGTTGGACAATATTGTGAATAGCTTGCAAGGGTTAACTATTTTAAAACCTAAAAAAATCCTCTGAGGTGATTTCACTAGCCACATTCAAAGATTAGGAGTAAACAGATGAGTAGTGAAAGGAAATAATATGTTCCTTCTCATCACATTCAGACAGAGTAAGCCAAACCCATCCCACAGAAACTCCCCACTACCCCCACATTTTAACTCCCTTACCCAATATATGGGTCCCTAAGGAGATATCACATTTGTATTTGAAAGACAAAGTTCTGGGTTTTATTTTCCTATAATTATCTAATTAACTTCCTTTTGTGAGTATATAATACCCTTAAAATATTTTTCACACAATAACCTGTGATAATAACAACTACAATAAATAATAATAAGTAATAGACCTAAATTTAGAGGCATATTTACCTTGAAACTAAAGAAACTTAATTGCCAAGGCCTCTCATTTACACAGTACCCTTCCAAGGCCACATCTTAATTTTGTATACATATATTTCATTTTTTTATAAAGGAAAGCATAGAATACTGTTAAATTTCATGCTCCTTAGGACTTTGATGTGTCACTTTGATATCCTAAAAACATTTCCATCAGTGGATGAACTTGAGCATATTGGTGACCATCTACAGGTCTCAAGTAACTACTTAGAAGCTGCAGTTTGTATTGCATGATTACTATGTTTCATTCTGTAATTTACATTCAATATTTTTCTGACAATGACATTTTCCTTTTGTGGCAGTTTTGGTAAGAAATTTTACTAAGAGAAATAAAATAATATTTCAAACAAAGGAATAACACATATTAGAGTTTGAGAAAATAAACACGAGAAACATTCCAAATCAATTAATAGGAATTAATAAACTTCTACTAATTTAAAGTCAAATGATTAGTAGGATTCAAATTTGGAGGCTCTGAGGGATCCCAAGCACTTACTATCTCTATTTTTTCAGTTTCTCCACTTTTGTTCATTCCCTCGGTTGTGAGAACTTGACAAAAGCTGTTTTTAGCCTCTCATTCACTACTAAAAGTCTCCCGTTTCTTCACCGATATCTCCAGTTTGCTGAAGCTTGAGATTTTCATCATCACATTCATGCTTTTTTTATATCATCTGTGTGTCATTTGTTGAATTAGTGGCTGTACAGCAGCAATCAAAACTAGAGATATTAGACAGCAAATCAGTGATATTGTGAATAATTATGACTAAGAGTATACCAAATGTTACTATTAGGACATCTGTGAGTCATGGTCCCCATTACACTAGAAGCCAACCAAAAAGATACTCAGACCAATTAGATTCAGGAGGTGTGTAAGTTGGTTTGGCTTCTTCTTTAACATGGGCTTCTGCTGCTCACTACCTCTTGGTAAACTTCCTTTAAACTGTCATTTGCAAATACAGAGCACTGGATACTCACTAGTGCTAATGTGAGGGGGAAACCAGTATATAGTGTCATACCAATCAGTGTTGTGGAGTCATTTTATGAAGTTCTGATAACTCATCAACTAGGGAGCTGATAGACTTTTCTACTTAAGAGATAGATTTTTTTCACACCAATGTTACCTTTTCTAATGGGATCTGTAATCTAATAGTATATATTTTGACAAAGGAGATAGATGGCCCAGTGACACAAGGAATAATACCAGTTACAGGACAGCCAGTGAATTTAGCCTGGGTTTCCCATGATACATTTAGAGCTGTCTCTAGTCTGGCAATGGTCTCTTCCTGTGTTTCTATAGTATGAGAAGAGATCATAAGAACCATCCTGTTTCTAATTTTCCTTTTTGGAAGCTTTCCATAAATAGCCATTTGAAGAACAGCATGGGCTACATAATGGGAACTAATGCAATTTATGGTTAATACTTTGATTGCCTAATGTTCACATAGAAAGTAATGTCCTTGAAGAGCACAATTAGCATATATATTACTTTTCAGAAATGGGATATTGGCTTACCAAGCTAATTGGGCATAAACTCCGAAAGGAGGATCATAACCATCATCTTCATAATTAGCTAATATCTTAGCCCCAATTAACCAACAATTTCCTTTGCCTGACCTTCCTGTCCCTCAGAAAGTTGTGTCCTGAGTGGCTTAATTGCTTATTTTACTAAAACCTTGAGGTTCTTAGAGAAAAATCATGTCTCTTAAGAGGGCTTAGCCCATAAAATATGCTCTTGTCTCAAGAAAGTTAAAGGAGTCTTGTTATATGAAATCTAAACATTTATTCTGCTCTACAGGGTAGCCATTGTTAACTATATTGTTTCTAGTATGAATACCATGTTCTTTGGGTGAAAGAGATCACATGAATATCCCAATTTTGGGATTCTTAAGATGCACCCCAGAGTCATTCCATAAAGGAGATCTGTCTGATTGGGTGTATCATATGTTTCCTGTCATTGCCAAATCTATGCATGTAAAGAAGATGGTTATTGGACAAAAACCTGTTTAGGGACCAGGTGTAAAATAGGTACAGAACCAGCAGTGACTGTGATTGGTTTCATTTGATATATGATGATCTAAAAAGATGAAGGAA
>JAQZBX010098809.1:0-11535 GCA_029593785.1 Cabassous unicinctus
TCCCCCTCCCCCTCCCCCTCCCCAGAGACACCATGATTCCTGGTAACCGAATGCTGATGGTCGTTTTATTATGCCAAGTCCTGCTAGGAGGCGCGAGCCATGCTAGTTTGATACCTGAGACGGGGAAGAAAAAAGTCGCCGAGATTCAGGGCCACGCGGGAGGACGCCGCTCAGGGCAAAGCCATGAGCTCCTGCGGGACTTCGAGGCGACGCTTCTGCAGATGTTCGGGCTGCGCCGCCGCCCGCAGCCTAGCAAGAGCGCCGTCATCCCGGCTTACATGCGGGATCTTTACCGGCTCCAGTCTGGGGAGGAGGAGGAGGAAGAGCAGATCCACAGCATCGGTCTGGAGTATCCCGAGCGCCGCGCCAGCCGGGCCAACACCGTGAGGAGCTTCCATCACGAAGGTCAGTCGCCCGACTGCCCCACGTCTGAGGCAGGGAGGGCTTAGCCCATGGGGCTGGCTGTTGGAGCAGTGGAAGCGCTGGGGGAGGAGAGTTCTTGTTACATCAAAGCCCCAAGTCCAGGAGGCTGGAGAACAGAGCTGCTCACCTCCAAGAATTTCCAGAACTGTGGTTGAAATTTTTTGGAGACGGAGGGAGGGGAGTTAGTTCGGGGGAAGGGGAATGACACCACTCAGACGTAGGCCAGCCCCAGCGGTGTGTTTTTGCTATATCAAAGCCTTTTCTGCCAGGTTTTCTGCCCGGTTTTTTTCAAAGCACCTACTGAATTTAATATTACAGCTGTGTGTTTGTCAGGTTTGTTCAATAGGGGCCTTGTAATCCGATCTGAATGTTTCCTAGCGGATGTTTCTTTTCCAAAGTAAATCTGAGTTATTAATCCACCAGCATCATTACTGTGTTGGAATTTATTTTTCTCTCTGTAACATGATCAACAAGGCATGCTCTGTGTTTCCAAGATCACTGGGGAAATGTTTAGTAACATACTCGAAAGTGGAAGAAAAGGGAGAGGGTAGTTATGTGCATGTTTCCTCCTGCCTTTGCTGGGTTGGCCCCTCTTTTTCTGTATAACCACTTGTAAAGAAAATGTGTACACAAAGCCAAGAGGTTTTTTTTTTTTTTTTTTAAAGGGGAGTCTGATGCTGGTGGAGTAAGGAATTGACACATGGAAATTATTAGACATATAAAGGAGGTTGGGAGACAGTTTCTGTCTTTGGTGCTTGCTAAATGCTTGCTGAGTTTTGCTGGTTGCTAGCTGCTGCATTAATCTACTCTTTCAAATTAAAAGTATGTTTATTTCCCCCCAAATAGGCTTCCAGTGTATAAGCAGAATTTACCACTCATCATTCAACTTGTAGCGATTTCTTGACCTTTCCATCTCTCCAAAAAATTCATGTGCTTTTTATTTTTTTCCTTTTTCTTTTCCTCCCCAACTGTGCCTAGAACATCTGGAGAACATCCCAGGGACCAGCGAAAACTCTGCTTTTCGTTTTCTCTTTAACCTCAGCAGCATCCCAGAGAACGAGGTGATCTCCTCTGCAGAGCTTCGGCTCTTCCGGGAACAGGTGGACCAGGGCCCTGATTGGGAGAGGGGCTTCCACCGTATAAACATTTATGAGGTTATGAAGCCCCCGGCAGAAGTGGTGCCTGGGCACCTCATCATGCGACTACTGGACACGAGACTGGTCCACCACAATGTGACACGGTGGGAAACTTTTGATGTGAGCCCTGCGGTCCTTCGCTGGACCCGGGAGAAGCAACCAAACTATGGGCTGGCCATTGAGGTGACTCACCTCCATCAGACACGGACCCACCAGGGCCAGCATGTCAGGATTAGCCGATCGTTACCTCAAGGGAGTGGGGATTGGGCCCAGCTCCGGCCCCTCCTGGTTACCTTTGGCCATGATGGCCGGGGCCATGCCTTGACCCGTCGCCGGAGGGCCAAGCGTAGCCCCAAGCATCACCCACAGAGAGCCCGGAAGAAGAATAAGAACTGCCGGCGCCACTCGCTCTACGTGGACTTCAGCGATGTGGGCTGGAATGACTGGATTGTGGCCCCACCAGGCTACCAGGCCTTCTACTGCCATGGGGACTGCCCCTTTCCACTGGCTGATCACCTCAACTCGACCAACCACGCCATTGTGCAGACCCTGGTCAACTCTGTCAATTCCAGTATCCCCAAAGCCTGTTGCGTGCCCACCGAACTGAGCGCCATCTCCATGCTGTACCTGGATGAGTATGACAAGGTGGTACTGAAAAATTACCAGGAGATGGTAGTTGAGGGATGTGGGTGCCGCTGAGATTACACCGTCCTTTCGGACAGACACATAAACACATACACACACACACCACACACGCTTCCATCCACTCAACCACACACTACACAGACTGCTTCCTTATAGCTGGACTTTTATCTTTAAAAAAAAAAAAAAGGAAAAAAAAAAACCTAAACATTCACCTTGACCTTATTTATGACTTTACGTGCAAATGTTTTGACCATATTGATCATATATTTTGACAAAATATATTTATAACTACATATTAAAAGAAAAAATAAAATGAGTCATTATTTTAAAGGTAAACTATGTTCTTTTCCTCTTTAATCCTTGTCCTTCTGCTTCATCTCTCTTCAATGAGATTTTATTCCGGTGGGTGGGGTTGAGGGCAGGATGGAAGTCAGGGTGGTAACTGGAGGTGGTTAAGTTGGAGGGACAGGAAGTAAACTGATGGCAGAGAGAGATGGTAATTGCCAGGGATGAATTGTTTTCCATTTTTATTTAATGTTAACAAGGACGCAGCATCCTCTCCCATCTGGATGACACATGCCTTGGAAAAACAGTGGGATGAAAGGAATAGGTCAGATTAAAGACTCAGTTTTGGGCTCCTTGTGCATCCTCTGTTTTTGCTCACCTGTTAGAGGTATGTAGTAGCTGAGTATGATGGAGAAGAGTCGAGTCTAAGGAAATGATACCCCTCTTGGCTTTTTTGATAGTTCAGGATGTCTCCAGTTATTCAGGCACCAATGTTGTATTTTCAAACCAAAACTAATATATACACTCACATATTAACGTGTGTTGTGCAAGTTGTTTTAAAACGGTTGGATTTTTCTTTTTTCTTTTTTAGAAGTGGGCTTTAGCTAATAAAACAAGTAAGGTATCCTACCTTCAAAATTTTGGTGATCACTATTTTAATACATGGTATGGTAGAATTCTTCTCCAGCCTTTCTTGACTTTTTTTCCCCTTGCTCCTATATTCCACACATGAAGGCCTTCATCAGGTTCAAAATGCCACAGATTGAGCTGGGTGGAAATGAGATTGGGCACTGAAGGATTTGAATTTCTAAGTAGGCACTGCAAAAGTGTTCCACTCTATAGATTCTCTTGAGTTAAATACCAACCCTCTACCTCTGTGTGCTGCCCACTGCCAACCTGTTCCTTAGAGCTGGGGAGAAAGTGATAAACCTGGTGGATTTGATATTCTGAGCCAGAGTTCCTTCAGGGAGAAAACTCAACTTTTGGCCAAAGAGAAAAAGGACTTTGCTAATGTTCTTGGGCAGTCTCCCTGCGTGATGCACTGCCAGCAAGGCAGAGAAATGACTTTCTGGAAGGAGATGATGTGGGAGTTCAGAGGACCAGAGGAGAGGCTTTTTCTTTTTCTTACCTGTCACCAGCAATCAAATTAAGTCCTGGAATCTTAGCTTGCTCAAGCTCATTTCTTTTGTGTGGGTTTTTTTTTTTTTTCTTGCATGGCCTGGATGGGTTTGGGGCAGAAGCAGTGTCTTTGTATGGGGAGGACTGATAGGAGTGTATTTCTCCAGCATGAAGGTGTAGACCTGAGTGGTGGTGGTTGTGGGTGGATGGGTGTGCCCACGGAAAGAACACGTGGTGCACATTCCTGGCATGTGGGGTTTTCTGTGTGATGCGTGTGCACCCCCTGCATTTGTGTATACACACTCTCACATGTGCTATTGAGGGTGGGCTGGGGAGGGTGCGGGGAGCAGGATTCATTTTTGTTTTTAATTACCAAAGTCCTACAATCCTCCAAAAGGAGCTGCTTAGTGGAAACCAATAAAAATAGAGTGGGGAGTTTGCCAAAGCCCAAAGCTCCCTGGAGAGCGCAGGTGGAGAGAGGAGATCAGAGCCCCAGGCAAAGGCAGCAAGACTCCACAGTTATCCAAAACTCCCTGCAAAGAGGGTTCCTTCCCTCCCCCCCTACCCCCCAGGTCGCTGCCCCTTTGATTAATGGTATGGATCTCAAATAAATCATTTAGGAGAAGCCTATTATGGGTTCCCCTCAGGCGGCCTCATTTTGTTTTGCCTGATTTCCAGCAACTTTCTAAAATGTCCTTGTCATTGGAAAGGAACTCACAGCACTTGGACAAGTTTTCTGAGGACCCAGTCCTGAGTTTCGTGGCTGCCAGGCTCAGGTCACTTTCTAGCAACCACTCCCCTCCCCCGCGCCCCCTTCCACCTATCCTCCCCCTCTTTCTACTGGCTTATTTTCAGGAATGGATAATGTTGTTTATTTGTTCAGCCAAATATTTGGTCTGGGGAATTCACCGTGAAATTCTGTGAGTTGCATATACCTAGTTAACAAAATAGTCCTAATGCCACAAATGTTAGCATGAAAAACAATGAGCTATGGCTAGCTTTAACTCTTTAAACTCTGTTCGATGGCATAGTGACGAGGCTCAGGGAGATAAGAAACTGAATGTGGGTGGAGATTATTTAATCTAGGTTTCAGTAGTTTATAATTTTGATGCTCTGCATTGTAGAAAATGTAGGTTGATCCCTAGCGTTGCTTTGGGGTCAAGCTTGCCATTCCCCCCGCCTCCTTCATATATATTTTTTTTCCAGAGTAATGTTCCCATTACTTAAAGAAAGATGGGGAGGGAGACTCGACCTTGAGTTCAGCAAAGTCGTAACCACATCAGAGGAGCGACTTTGTCGATCCCTGCCCAACCCTTAAACCGGAACCGGCTTCCTAAGAGTTTGAGAAAAATAAAAGGAGGGGGGTGTGTGTTGAAAACGCATCAAACATTCTCTTGCTTTCGTTGCATAATTCGCTCAGAACCTGCCAGGTGACCTGCTGACTTTGTTTTCTGTCTTGACCATAACTTCATTCCACCCCCCCACCCCGGCCGCCGGGCAGCGCCATGCTGAGAGGGCTCGGAGCAGCCGCGGCGCTGGCAGACCCTAATCATCACCCGGCCTTGGACCGACGTCAAGATCCTGCCGGAGAGGCTCCGCCCCGCGCCTGCTCCCGCAGCAGCCAGACCCGCCCGGGACCAGAGGGCTCCGAGCACCTGGCGGGCGCGCGCGGGGGCTGCACCGCGGGCAGCCTCCCCCTCCACACCCTCCCCAGCCAGATTCCGGATTTCAGATTCCCCCACCCGAGCTGACGACTCGCGCCCAGCTCATCCGCCCTGGGAGACTCGGGGTTCAGGTGAAGCTCTAAAAGGACAGACGGATATGATTAGCGCAGGCTGGTCCTTAGGGCTGTCGCTCGGCGTATTTAACGTGAAATGGGGTCAAACGGCCGCGAAAATCCATGGAGTCTGGGGAGAAAGTTCACCAGGGTGGAAGGGTGTAAGAGGGGTTGAGACCTTTAGGGGTTTTCTCTGGGGGCTTAGGGAACGAGGATTTCCTTCCGCCCAGCTCACAGTGGGCGCACATATTGAGGTTATTAAATGGAAGCGGGCGTGGGCGAGCGGAGAGCAGACCCACTCCACGGGCTGGAGAGTAGGACGTGCAGACAGCCCCGGAAGGCCGAGCCGTCACTCCGGCCTCCTCGCGAGCAGAGTCCCCGCGCCCCGCGGAGCTGCCCCACGGCCTCTCCCTCCACAACCCCCGGCCGGGATGCGTAAGTGGAGTGGGTCGATTTCTCTCCGAATTAAGATGCCAAGCCGGTAATACGTAGTGGCAGAACTTAAGATGACCTCCTCCGAGCCTCCAGCCCAGGGGCTCACAGTGTCTTCCTCCCCGCCCCTCCCCCCCACCCCACCCCACCCCACCCCACCCCAAGCCAAGAGTTCAGAATGGCGATCCTCCTAGGTGAACCTAGGAGAATAAAGATTGTTTGATCCAGGATTCCAAACTATCGGTCCTCAGTGATGCTCTTGCTTCAACACAGTGCAGATTGTGTAAAATATTCATATTTTCTCTTTTAAAATGAATAGAACATTGCAAGCAGCTTTGGTGACCTTACATTACCTGAGGAGGTGAAGGGTATTTGTATTCCCTAGAGGAATTTAGGAACACTGGCTGGTGGGCTGCCAAATTAGATTGATGCAGAATTATTCAAGCTTACCATGTGATCCAAACTAGCACGATTCTGAAAACTTATTGGAAATAAATTCAGAGTGCTTAAAAATGTGGCCTGGGTGTGATTGTAAGGTTCCCCATTTTCCTATGCATTCAGGACTAATAGAATAAACAGTCCACAACTGCTCACCTGTGGAGAAAAGCATCCTGTTGCTCTAATGTTAAAAACAAAACAAACAAACAAACAAACAAAAAAAACCCAGAAAATTTGAAAAACAAATAAAAAGTTCAAGGTGTGCAACAATCTTAGAACATTAAAAGATTTTTTTTTCACTGAGGAAGCCATTTGAAATTACCATGTCACTTAAGATATTACCTGAAGCAAGTTCCAATTGTCTCTTCTTTTTCTCTACAAATTTTTGTTAAACCCCTGAATGAAATTATAAATGCTGTATATTATGCTGTTACCACTTTAGGAATTATAAATCACGTTATTGGTATCAGAATTTCTAAACTATTCAGAAAATATTATAGGATTCAGAAATGTTTACTTCAAAAGTATGAAATTTGAGGGAAAAAAGATGGAATAATAATTTGCTGTGTTGTTACTAATGAGAATTTCTTAAATCCAGCTTTCAGTCAGTTTTGCTGCATTTTCTGAAGAAAAGATCTCATTGATCTCTCTCCATATTTTATATCCCGATTTCTAGCAAAAATATTTAAAAACAACAAAGTCCCCCTACTCTAAATCCTTGAACCCCATAGCCAAGGTGCAAGTAAGTTCTAGTTTCACATAGTTTCATTATCATTACTTTAGCAATTTTCTTTCCAGATTTATTAATTACGTTTCTAATGGGTCCAAAGCAGACTGTTTGGATTCTATTGTTTATTTCTCTGTCCCTGAAGTACCAGCACAGATTCCTTCCTGCAAATAGTTGCCCACGATTCAGTTGAGAAAATGTACAACTGTGTTCAACTCAAGCTCCATGCAGATTTAAGCTTTCAATCCTTGTCATTTTCTAAGCAGTTTGTTTTTGAGGTAGGACCCAGGGGAAGAACCCCTAGATATGCACATTTTCAGAGAGAGAATTGCCCACTGTACTTCAACTTACCCTAGTCGACTATTGGTTATTATACAGCAATAATGAGGTACTTTTCCTGGAGGTTAACAAAAGATGTGGTTAGGAGTATAGCAATGTCCCTTGAATTCACCTACAATTGAGAAGTAGTTAAATGTGTGTCTTTTGAGAATTGTAACCCAAAGCGTTAACTTGACCTCCAGAAAGCTCAGACCCAAGCACTCACTGTGAAATTGTAATAACTAGATGCTTCGAAGCAACTGTCTCTTTCCTTCTATCATTTGTAGCTTTTGTTAAAACAATATTAAAGAAAAAACTTTATAGGAAAGCAAATTCACTTATAGTCTCATCATCCTAAAACAACTGTCTATACTTTTTTTGTTCCCTTCCAGTCTTTGTCTATGTATTTACAGATTTTCAAATAGATTGTATTTTGTGCTCTGTTTTTCTTAATGTGCAGATAAATATTATAAATTTAAATCTTAATTCATGGTTTATACATAAGTTAGTGTAGTTCACCTCCCCTCCTTTGTGGAAATTAGATGGGGTATAAAACTTAAACTCCTATCCTCTGGTATTTTTAAGCAGCCTGGCTATAATATCAGGACTGTGGGCATCATTTCCCAATTTTAAGTTTCTTTTTGATTTCTTAAGGCTTGGCCCCAGTTTTAAACAGAATGCTGCTTTGTATGCATTAAGTATCCTGAAAAAAAATCGATTACCTAACATGCGGGCCTCTGACATTTTATATTGGAGGACTTGTATCCACATGATTTGGTCATCCTGGGAATAGTTTCCTTCCCTGGAGAAAGTCAGTCGTGACTTACACAGAGAGAGGATCTCTGTTTCATACACTCCCAAGCCATTAGCTAAGCAATCTTCTATTGGACTCAATGTGTGCCCCCAGTTTTCTGACCCTGATTTCTTGCATTGAGTTTCTTGGGAATTGAAGGTGGTGGGAAAGGGAGAGAGAATTATCTAAATATAGTAATTACCAAATTGAAGCCCATTCAAACAGTTAGGCTACTAGGTTCAGAACTGACCTTGACACTTTCAACCTTCAGATTCCAGTTGGTTAGGGTCAAACATAAATGTCGAATTGTTGAGTGATTTCCACATGCTTCTCTTGTGTACCTTAACTAGGGCAGACAAAAGATGTTTTTCCATGGGACTCTGTTTATGAGGCCTGACTCTCTAAGGAGCAAACTGATCTCAGGCGATTTTGAGGTTTTTAGGGCACTATGAGAACTTTTGGAGCATGGAGAAGTAATTTGTTCAATGGCACTTTAAAAGAGTTAATTTACCTCCAAAAGGTGAGTTTCTTTTATATCCAGAGTCTTTTACTTCCTCTGAGATCGGGCCCATTATTTGCATAGCAAAGCATTCCATTTAGCTGGAAAGGAGGGGGTGGGGACCATTAACAAGGAAAGTCACTTTTCCCACAGTATCTCAGAAGTCAGGAGTGTGATAATAGGGTTTGATCAGCCTTTCCCCTCCTCTAACTCCTCAAACTTCAGACTATTTTACTCATTATCTATTTTGAGATTGACCAGCCTTTCCGGATCGAAGGGTTGTAAGGTTTAACACACAGCTGCTGAGAAGACAGTTTTTCTGGCATTGTTTCTTTCGGCCAGTCAGTGTGGACTTGCAGATGAAAACTCCAGGAAAACACACAAACTCTACCAATATCCCTCTTCCCCTTCTTTACAGTCATTGCTTTTTATTTTTTATTAAAAAAATACCCAATTAAATTTGGGAGGAGATTTTAATATATGGATGACACTTTGATATTATATTTGCCACTTGGCTGCCCTGCCAGTTTTACCCAAACTAATTTATGCACTCAACCATAGTCTTCCAGGGTCTACACTATGTGTAGGTTATTGTTTATTTGGTTGTCACTTAGCAATTCTCCAGAACTAGCTCATAGTTTATTTTACCAAATATGCCCCACCTTAGAGACCCACCACCATAAATAAAGGGGACTTTTCAGCAATTTAAAAGATTGAACACCCAGGGGTTCTAATTAGCATAGGATCTACTGGTAGTTCTTTTAACATGTCCATTATTTCCAAATCAGGAGATTTGACAAAAGGATCTGAGGGCAGAACCCAGGCCTTTAATAATTTTGATTTGAAAACTTACATGTTGAACACTTATGGCGGGGGGGCGGAGGGGGAGGAATCTAATTCTATCCATATCTCCCTACGACCAATGATGTTGTATAAGTCATAGTGACCTGAAGAAAAAAAAAATTAGGAGAATGTTGGAGGAAAAGAATGACAAATAGGACAAAATGGTCTGTGGTCTATTCTGTAGTGTTCAGTCCATTGGAAAAGTTTTATAGGGTTTCTCTAAGCAAAGTATGGATCAAGGGAGAGGAGTGTGTTGGGGTGCGGGAGAGTCAGGAAGGGGCTTCTATTTTACCTAGAATAGTTTACAATGAAAATGTATTCAACCTTTCACTTTTAACCTGGTTGTGTCCTTACATCTGAGGTGGGTCTCTTGTAGACAACATAAAAAGGTATTCCATACAAATAGTAATAAAAAAAAAGAGCTGGAGTAGACCAGATAAACGTAAAATAACAATATTATAGTATATGAACAATAATTACTCAGCACAACTAGCAAATTGTCCCTCTGATCAGTATTCTGTAAGTTTGTTTATACAAAATAAAAATTTACTTTTAATTGAGAGGAAAAAAAAGGAAAATGTATTCAGGTTTTACATCCATAATTAACTATAAATATCCCAGAATTTTAAATGGAAAATTAAAATTGAGTCTACCAAGATTAAAAAATTGATTGCATCCCTGTGTTGTAATGCTGAGACACTGTTTTTTTAATTCAAAAATTTTTTATTTAAATATATCATTCATATATGAACATACATAAGCAATAAGTGTATAATAAAAGTTGTGAACTTGCAAAACAAACATGCATATCACCAGGCAGGGATCCCATACATCACCCCGCTACCAACACCTTGCATTGTTGTGAAACATACCAACTATGAAATAGCTTTGTCAAAAAATTACTAGTAACTATAGCCAATATCTTACATTTGCTGTATTTTCCCCCAACCCACCTGGTTATCAACACCCTGTATTAGTATTATATATTTGTTATAGTTCATGAGAGAAGGTTCTGTTAAATGCAATCCATCTTCCACTGCAGGATTCACTGTGTTATACAGAATCCCTGTGTTATACAGGCCCATTCTTTGTACAATCCATTCAAAGTGTACACTCAGTGGCTCTCATTTTCTTCACAGAGTTGTGCTGTCATCACCTCAGTCAATTTTAGAATGTTTTCATTACTTCAAAAGAAAAAATCCCATACTTCCTCATACCCCCCATTGTTGTCCCTTAGAATTGATATAATACCTACTTTGCCATTGCTGCAAAAATATTTCAATATAACTGTTTGTTATCATCTATAAGTTATATTCGTTGTAATTTTCCCATGTATCAGCATATTCTTAATACTTTGTATTCTTATACTATTAACAACAATCTTCATTAACCACTGAAATCACTATGTTATACAGTCCCTAGATTATTCTCTAGCTTCCTTTCAATTGACATTTACATCCCCTTTCAGCCACAATTACATTTATAAATCATCAGTGTTAAATTATACTCACTATAATGTGTTACCATCAACTCTATTTTCCACACATTTACAATAAACCTTTTTAAAAATTCTATGTACCTTAAGCATCAGCTCCCATTCTCAACTCACATTCTATCTCCTAATAACTTATACTCTAGAGTTAACTTCCCTGAATTAACTCATCGTATTTATTTCATATTAGTGAGACCATACAATATTTGTCCTTTTGCATCTGGCTTATTTCACTCAACATAATGACCTCAAAGTTCATCCATGTTGTCATATGCATCCCAATTTTATTTCTTCTTATAACTGAATAATATTCCATTGTATATACTACCACATTTTGTTTATCCATTCATCGATTGATGGACACTTGGGCTGTTCCATACTTTTGCAATGGTGAATAATACTGCTATGAACATCGGTGTGCAAATGTCAGTTTGCATCCTTGCTTTCAGTTCTTCTGAATGTATTCCCAGGAATGGGATTGCTGGATCATATGGCAGTTCTATACTCAGCTTCTTGAGGTACTGCCAAATTGTCTTCCACAGAGGTTGCACCATTCTACGTTCCCACCAACAGCAAAGGAGTGTTCTTGTTTCTCCACATCCTCCACA
>JAQZBX010098810.1:0-11537 GCA_029593785.1 Cabassous unicinctus
TCCTGAAGATTCTGGGCCATTGTTAGTCCTGCTTGGATTGAGTTGTTGCAATTTTCTATTGATTTTAATTACAGGGCATGGTAGTACTAAGAGACGCCTTAGGGGATCTCATGTATTCCAGGAAAACTCTTCTTGATTTTCATTGTGTAGATGCAGTCCTAATTCCCCTTGATAGTCAGGATCAACCACCCCAGCCAGTACAGTAATTCCCTTCCTTGTCTATTGATTCACAGGCATGAGAAGTCCAAGTTGGCCAGGTGGCAGATTTATCTTCTAGTTCAATGGAATCATTGTTGTGTTTCCTGGTTGAATCATTTCTCCTTTTGGAAGCAAGTCCTGTAGACCACCAGAGCTTAAAGTTGCAGGGACAGGAAACAAAAATTTTTCCAGTGGATCACTAAGGGTAATAATGAGTGGTAACACTCCCATTTCCACTCCTTGATTCCTGGAACCATGAATCCTTACTGTGGGAGAAAAAGCACCATAGAGTGGGCCCTGATTTATTGCATACACAGCCTCCTCAAGCACATTTCCCCAGCCCTGCAAGGTATTGCCACCGAGTTGATGCCATAGTTGAGTCTTAAAAAAGCCATTTCACCATTCTATCAATCCAGCTGCTTTGGAATTATGGGGAGGATGGTAAGACCAAGGAATATCATGAGCATATACCTATTCCCATACATGATTTACTGTGACATGGGTTCCTTGATCTGAAGAAATGCTGCATGGAATAACATGGCAGTGGATAAGACATTTGGTAAGTCCATGGATGATAGTTTTGGAAGAAGAATTGCATGCATGGAAGGCAAACCCATATCTGGAGAATGTGACTCTTCCAGTTAGAACAAATTGCTGCCTTTTCCATGACAGAAGTGGTCCAAAATAATTGACCTGCCACCAGGTAGCAGGCTGATCAACTCGGTGAATGGTGACATATTGGGGGCTGATTGTAGGTCTCTGGCAGATTAGTCACTCACACTGGCTGTAGTCAAGTCAGCCTTGGTGAATGTAAGTTCATTTTGCTGAACCCATGCATAGCCTCCATCCCTACCACAATGGCCACTTTGTTCAGGAGGCCATTGGGCAATGTCAGGAATCGATGGGGAAGAGGCTGAGTGCTAGTCACAGAGCAGGTCATCTTTTCTACTTGATTATTAAAATCTTTTTCTGCTGAAGTCACCATCTGGTAAGCATTCACATGGGACACAAATATTTTCATGCGTTTATCCACACAGAAACATCTATCCATATATCTCTTCCCCAGACCTCTTTATCATCAATTTTCCAATCATGTTCTTCTAAATCTGTGACCATCCAGCCAAATCATTGACAACAAATCATAAATAAGTGTACAAATGCACCTCTGGCTATTTCTCCTTCTAAATAATATGAACAACCATGTGCACTGCTTGAAGTTCTGCCCACTGGGAGGATTTCCTCACCACTGTCCTTCAGAGATGTCCCAGAAATTGGCTGCAGTGCTGCAGCTGTCCACTATCATGTGGTACCTGCATAAGGTGCAGAATGCTCTGTAAACCAGGCCTGAGTTTTCTCTTCCTCAATGAACTCATTGTAAAGAAGTCTCCAAGAGGAAATAGCTGTGGGATGGGAAAGAGAAGGTAATTTGTCAGGAGTGGTGAACAGATATTTGGGCCATTTCCTCATGTAACTTACTTGCACCTTCAGGGCCCACTAGAGCCCTATCTCATATATATTATTTCCACTTTATGATGCAGTGCTGTTGTGCACACCCAAATTTATGGTTTGGTAGGTAAGACAATACTCAGCTCAAGATAGGCAACTCAGGTCTCATGGTAACTTGGTAGCCCATGGTTAAGCACTCACTCTCTACACTAAGACCCAGTAGCAAGCCAAAAGTTATTTCTCAAAAGGAGAGTAGTTATCCACACAGAATTGCAGGGCTTTGCTCCTAAATCCTAAGGGTATGCATTGTCATTCTGCCAAAGTCTCCAAACAGCATCTCTATTTGCCACTGAGACTTCCAGCACCATTGGATCTGCTGGATCATATGGACCAAGTGGCAATGCAGCTTGCGCAGCAGCCAGGACCTTTCACAAAGCCATCTCTTTTTCCCACCCCTACTGAAAAGTGGCAAGTTTCTAGTCACTTGTTAAATGGGCTGGAGCAGCACACCCAAATGAAGAATTTGTTTTCTCCAAAATTCAAAGAGGCCAACTAAGTGTTACCTCTTTTTTGGTCATAGGAGGGGCCAGATTCAACAACATGTCCTTCACTTTAAAAGAAATATCTCAACATACCCCACACCTATGGACAACTAGAAATTGTTGTCTAGTTGAGGTGGAAGGCCCCTGTAATTTTGGTGGGTTTATTGCCCATCCTCTTTCATGCAAATGCCTTACCTATAAGTCTATAGTAATTGCTACTTCTTGCTCACTAAGTCCAATCAGCATATCATCAATAACGGACCAGTGTGATGTCTTGTTGGAGGGAGAGATAATCAACCTCCCAGGGCATAATATGAAGATATAGGGCTGGAAAGTTGATGTACAACTGAGGTAGGACAGTGGAGGTATATTGTTAATATTGCCTGCTGAAAGCAAACTGTTTATTGTGGTCCTGAGAAAAAGCATTTACCAGATCATTAGCTGCATACCAGGTTCCAGGGGATGTGATGATTTGCTCAAGCAATGATACCAAATATGGAACAGAAGCTGCCATTGGAGTCATCACCTGGTTATGTTTATGATAATCCACTGTCATCTCCATGACCCATCTGTTTTCTGCACAGGCCAAATAGGAGAGCTGAATGGGATGTGGTGAGAATGACTACCCTGCCTCTTTAAAATCCTGGATGGTGGCACTGATCTATACAATCTCTCCAGGAATCCTGTATTGCTTGTTTGCTTGCTTGATTTATTTATTTATGTATTTATTTATTTATTGTAGTGAATTATATCATTCATACATGAACATATATAAACCAGTATGTAGTAAAAGTTGTGAACTTACAAAACAAACATGCATAATATTTTAAAGGGGTCCCATATATCAACTCACCACCAACACCTTGCATTGTTGTGAAACATTTGTTACAGATTATGAATGAATATCTTCAAAATATTACTACTAACTCTAGTCCATATCTTAACATTTGGTGTATTTTCCCCCAATCCACCCTATTATTATTATTTTTTATATATTTTTATTACAGAAGTTGTGAACTTACAAAACAATCATGCACATGTGTAGAATTCCCACACAGCACCCCTTCACCAACACACCATGCTGCTGTAGAACCTTTGTTACAGATTATGAGATAATGTCATCAGACTATTACCAACAACCATGGTCCATAGCATACATTTGGCACACTTTTTTCCATATCCCCCATTATCAATATAGTACATCTTTGGTGTTGATGCAAGAATATTACAGTATTGCTATTAACCACAGTCCATAGCTGGCATTGCTTTTGACTTACTATTTTGCTAGGTAGGCACAGTTCTAGTGGCTTCCACCTAGCCTTTCCTACAATAATAGCCCTCACTTGTCAAGTCAGGGAACCATTTTGGTGATTCTGTCAGTTGCTGATTATGCCTATTCCAGTTATGCTTTCTGGAACTGGGGAAATTATCACAGAATGGGTCCATGGGCCCACTGGTTCCATTGTGAGATGGACCTGATCAAAAACTCCATCAATCACCTGACCTCTATAAGCCCCTACTCTGACCCGTGTACCACAGTGATGTTTTGAGTCTCCTGGAGTTAAGATCACTTCTGAGTCAGTGTCCAATAATCTCCAAAATGTCTAATCATTACGTTTTCCCTAATGCATGGTTACCCTGGTAAAAGGCTTTAGCTGTCTTTGGGAAAAGCTGGGAGGAATATTAACAGTATAAGTTTTTGTCATTGTAAGAGTATCCTTCTCCAAGGGGACAAGACCTCCCCCTGATTCAAGGGCTTATGGATCTGTAAACTGCCTCTATCTGGGAATTGATTAAGGGGCCATGACTCTTTGTTTCTGAAATTCAAGTTAAGGTTTTGTTCACTCGACCTACAACTCTTCTGCTTATACAGATTAAGTAGGAATTTAGTAGACTTCCCATCTATTTTACTTCTAGGTACCCCATGATTTATTAACCAACAACACAGGTCTATGCAATTCAGACTGTTTTGATTGCTGCTGTGATTCTGCCTTTCATTGGGGTAGCCATGCCCACCTTGTCTATTTTTAACAGAGAGTTCAGTGAAATTTTTTCATTTTTTTACTAGAGAAGTTGTGAACTTGAAAAACAATCATGCTTATTGTGTACATTTCCTGTACATCACCCCTCTAGCAAAATCTTACATTGTTCCCACCTTGTCTTTGGTGTTTAAGTGCTACTACTTGGCTTTGGCCAGTCTGAGATCTAATCATATCCATACTGTTTAAGGATTCTAGTTCCATGACATCAATTCCCATGGTAATATCTGACCTTCAGAGAAGACCAACCACAGAACTTTTCAGTGAAGATGGAGTTAGTCTCACAAATTTATTACTCACAGACTTGGTGAAGGATGTGCCCTCTGGACATTCCTGGAGTGGGTCAGCAGGTCACAAATGGTGAATCCATTCTAACATTCCAAATGCTCTAAGCCTTTAAGTCCCCTCATCTACAGTATACCAAGGTAAATTGGGCATCTTGACTTCAATCATTGTAGACCATTTTTGGTCCATTTCCGCCATCCACCCAAACAGACTGTTAGAGTCCTTTTTTAATACCACCAGCTACAACACTGAATCCAGAATCTCTGCTTAGTGGGCCTATATCAATAAACCCAGCCTGATCCATCTTTATATTTCTTCCACCATTATCCCATACCTTTAATATCCATTCCCATACATATGTCCCTGATTTCTGTCTATATAAATTGGAAAACTCACACAGTTCTTTTTATAGTATAGCATACTTCCTTATGGGTCACACTTTGTTTTACACCTTTGGGGGCTTGTTGTGACTTTACTCTAGTTATTGGTCTGGAAGAGAAGAGCGGTGGTGGGGTGTGTGAGGAGAAGAATTAGAAATGTGTTGCAATCAATTTACCTCAGGGCATTCCCTCGCAGTTTCATCTGATGAGACAAGATTAATCTCCTCAAGTGGGGGTTGGGTGCCAGACTCCTGAGGACAGGGTAGAGGTTGGGTGATGGTTTCCTCAATGCAAGGAGAAAGTCTATAATCCTTGGGGCAGGCTTGAGATTGGGAGATGCAAGTTTGACATTAGGTGGTCTCCTCAGGGCAGATAATTACAGGTTTATCTAACAAAGTCTCAGTAGAATTTAGGGTTTTAATGTCCGCACTGCCATCATCATCAACCTATATGTCTCAATCCCAATGCTCAGGATTCTACTCCTTTCCAAATAATGCCCTCACTTAAACAGCACACACCCTGCAAGGTTGAGATTTTAGTCTCCATCATAACTCTGCTTCTCATACGATGTGACTCTGAGTCTGATATTCAGAGATCTCAATTCTGTGGCTGCATGAAAGAAAATTTCTCTCAGAGCACACAGAAAATCTCACATAATTCATGCAGATATTAAGTTGCAACTTTGAAGCCTTGAGCTCCTCCTTTTCTTTTATAAATTTATCCAGCTTATTTAGGAACAGCCAGCTAACATCATTGTAACTTTTATCTCTACAAAACTCTTTTAAAGTGTTAAAAACACTCTCACCAAGATCCTTGCCTCTTATAAATGTGGAAGTAGTTAAATCCAGTGGTGATATTTTGTGTATGTCTATTGCCTATGCACATCATGTATTGTCAGTGGCTTCTTCTTGGAAACAGAGTCATTATTGCCTTTGAATCCAATCAGAGTAGAGAGCAAAAATCCCAGAACTAATTCAGAAATTTCATTTTTAAGATTTTGTTTCTCAAGAACTGCTCCTGTATCAAGCTGTATTAGTCAAGGTTTTGTAGAGAAACAGAACTGATAAGAGATATCTGTAAGAAGTGTGAGATTTCATAAAATTGTCTCATGTGACCATGGGAATGCACAAGTCCTAATACTGTAGGGTAGGCTGAAAGCCAGAGGCTCCAATGAAGGTCATTGATGAGTTCCTAAGGAGACGCTGGCAGTCTGATGTAAATATGGGAATTTTCTCTATTACTGCTGAAATCACTTCTCCTTTTAAGGCCTTCAACAGATAGGATGAGATGTCACTCATTGCTGATGGCAATCTCCTCAATTCATTGTATAAGTAACCAGCCATCTATGCAATCTACTCACTGATAATTAAAGTCCATGAAACGTTCATGTATTACAATTATTCCATTGCTTGCTTGACCAAACAACTGAGCACCATTACCTGGCTGAGTTGACACATTAACTTAACCATCACACCATTTAAGGATGACAAAAAAGCTATGTGGAGAGTGCATAGTTTGTTATCCCCATTTTAAAGAAAGGAATATGAAGCATAGTGTAGATCTGAAATATTCCTGAGTTCATGAAGGTTGCAAGTAGTAAAAGTGAAACCAGTTTGGAATTGTACTTAGGGAGTCTGAGACATGAGCCTACATTATTAAATACCCAGCTATATAAGAAAGGGATACATAGTGCTGTTCTAAAGCACTGATAATATTCTATTTTTTAACCTCAGTAGATTAACTAAAATTAATTTTAGCATTATTATTTAAAGTACATTTAGTCATTTTGTACACTCTTCTGTACATATGATATTTTAACATTTATGAAAAAAAATGAATAACAGTACTTGATTCCTGAAAACAAAAAAAGTGAATGAACAGTGCTATGGCTTTCCTTTTTGGGTAACCACATAAATGAAGAGGGAAACATGGTGTGATAGTTAAGTTCATGTGTTACATTGGCTAAGGTATGGTGTCCAGTTGTTTGGTTAAACAAACTACTGGCCTTATTGTTACTATGAGGGAAATGTTTTGTATTTAAGAAATTAGTCAGTTGTATGCCTTTATGGCAAATTACATCTACAATCAACAAAAGAGACTGCCTTCAGCAATAAGAGAAATTTCATCCAATCATTTGAAGGTTTTAAAGGTAAAAATGAATGATTTCAGCAGTTAGAAAGAATCTTATCTCTATTCCAGCCAGCCATGTTCACTTGGGGAATTTATCAAAACCTTTATCATAAGTCCCCAAGTTATGGTCTGTCCTATGATATTTGATATTAGTCCTATGATATTAGTCCTATGATATTATGATATTAGACCTTACTAATGGCAATTGAGAAAAAAGCATTTGCCAGATCAATAGCTGCATACCAGGTACTACCAGGGGATGTGCTGATTTGCTCAAGCAATGAAACCACATCTGGGACAGCAGTTGCAATTGGAGTCACCTCTTGGTTAAATTTATCATAATCTATTGTCATCCTCCAAGAGCCAACTGTTCCATTAGCCTAACAATCATAGGCACCAAGAGTGTTCCTTGAGAAACATAATCTAAAGTATGAGATTTTTCAGTTGGTTCTGGTGTATATAGAATTTGTTCTAAAATCTGGTTAGATATAAGCCACTAATGACTCTATTTCCAATGATCAAGATGGCACTGATAGTCAATGGAATGAACTGGCAATAGGGATGTGCAAATTATCACCCTTGAATACTGGTACTCAAATGCTTACAAAAGGCAAGACACTGGATGACAGTGCATTTGACACCTTAACAAAATTATGTGGAATTAAGGAAGAACTTGCAACATTTATATAAGCATAGTGGTTACCAGAGGTTCTGAGAGTCAGGAGGAGAGGGAATAATAGGTGAAACATAGTGAATTTTGGGGGCATTGGAATTGCAATGGTGGATATAGGCCAATATACGTTTGTCAAAACCTTTAAAACAGTATAGTGCAATGTGTAAACCATAATGTAAACTATAGACCATGGATAGTAGCTATGCTTCAATATTGGTTCATCAAATGTAAAAAATGAGCCACACTAATGTAAGATGTTATTAATAGGGGATCCCTATACTTTTGATGTAACTTTTCTGTCATCTAAAACTTTTCTGAAAATAAAGTGTATTTTTAAAAAGTAGGTATTGGCTGTTTGTTCCTACATACACTGGATACAATTGTTAAAGAAAAAGATGAGCACACGGCTTCAAGTTCCCAGCACATGCACTGCATGAAGGATATGAAAATTTCCATGTGTGCCTGAAAGAAACTTATTTCTTGTAGCTCGAGATTTGTGAAAACAAGACATTGTGTAAGTGGCTTAAATACAAGGTAAATTGAATTAACAAATTATTAGGGTTTCTGCTTTTAAAGTGAGGCCATTGATTGGGAAGGAATGGAATTCTGAAAATTGCAGTGGGGATAGAAGGGCTGACAATGATGTCTGTGGAGACATTGAAACCCTGGAGTCTGCTGATTTGTTCTTTGCCAGATAAACCTGTAATAATCTGCCTTGAGGAATCAGCCACATGACTTCCAGTCTGCCCTGAGGAATCAGCTATCCTGCCTCCAACTGAAGAGATTCAAACGAAATTATCTGGTAAACCTGTAACTGCCTCACATGAGGAAACAGCCCTCACACTTCCCTCTGAAGAGATTAACATGTTTCACCAGGTGAAATTCTAGTGGAATGCCCTCAGGTACTTGGCTTGCAAGACACTGAAAATTTCTCTCATGAACACCCCCAGCACCCCTCTTTTGTTCTTGACCTGTAACTAAACTGAAATCTCAACAGGCCATGAGATGTAAAGTACAAAATGTGACCCATGATGTGGTCCTCTACACTCCAAAATAACTGCATGACTTTTTCCAATTTATATAGACAGAAATCATGGGAATATATGTGAGAATGAATAAAGATGTGGGATAATGGTGGAAGGAACATAAATTTGGTCAGACTGAATTTATTAATATGGGCCCACTTAGCAGAGATTCTAGATTCAACGTTTAAATCAAAAGATTAGAAAGGGCTCTAATGGTTTGGATGATTGGCTGAAGCATGGAACAAAAGGTGGCTTATCTGCTGTTTAAATGACAGAACTGTCCTGATATATCATAGAGGAGGGGATCCAAAAGCTTAGAGTGATTGGAATGTTAGAGTGGATTTATCATGTAAGACCTGCTCATCCACCCCAGGAATGTCCAGAGGACACACTTTTCATTAGTGCTCTGAGGAATAAATTTGTGAGAGCGGCACGATCATCCCTGAATATCTCTGTAGTTTTTATTTTCTGTAAGTCAGGTATTATTGTGAAAACTGCTGCCACTGGATGTGGATCCTTAAACACAATGGGAATGATCCTATACAAAATTGGCAGAAGCCAAATTAAAGCACTTAACCACCAAAAGCAAAGTGGGCATGGCTACAATAATGGATAGAAGAGTCACAGCAGTAATCAGAATACCTGGTTCGCAGAGACCTATGGTACTGACTACTTGATCATGGGGTACAAAGAAGTGATCTTCCTATATAAATTTTCTTATTTGATTACTATAAGAAAAAGAGGTCTAGATCAAATGAGCAAAAGTCTAACTTGAATCACCAAAACAGAGATTTATGGTTTCTCAATCAATTCCCAAACTTGAGATGGTTTACAGGCACAGAACCCTTTGAATGAAGAGAAGGCCAGGTCCCCTTGGGGGAAAGACCCTGCTGCAGTGCCAACAATTTATACCATTAATCTACATCCCAACCTTACCCAGAGGGACCTATGGCTTTTTACAAGGGTGACAGTACAAAGGGGAAAATGAAATGTTCAGAAATTTTGAGAATTTTTATACAGTGGTTCAGAAAGGACATTAATTTCAGGAAACCGAAATCATCATTGTGGTCCACCAGTATGGGTGGGTCCAGTGAGCCCCAGAAACCATTCTAAGGTTATTTTCCCAGTTACAGAATGAATAATTGGAATAGAGAGATATACTCAACAAAGGGCAGAATCCTGACATTGCTTCTCTGACTTGTGGAGTGAGGGCTATTATGGTAGAAAAAACTAAATTGAAGTCACTGGTACTGCCTTTATGAAGCAAAACACTAACTCAGAAGCAATACTGCATTCCAGAAGGGACTGCTGAGATTAGTGTCACCATAAGGACTTGATGGAGTCAGGGGTAGTGAGTCCCATCACATCCACATTCAACTCTCCTATATGGCTTATACAGAAAACAGGTGGATCTTGGAGAATGACAATGAATTATTTAAAACTCATCCAGGTAGTGACTCCAATTGCTGCTGCTTTTCCAGATGTGGCATCACTACTTGAAAAAATTAACACTTACCCTCATACCTGGTGTCAACTATTGATCTGGAAAATTCTTTTTTCTTGATACCAACTACTAAACATAACCAGAAACATATGGCTTTCAGCTGGTGAGGCCAGCAATACAGCTTCATTTTCCTCCCTCAGGAATATGTCAACTCTCCAGCCCCATGTCATAGTCTGCAGGGAACTTGATCACCTTTCCCCTCCACAAAATGTCACACTGGTCCATTAAATGGGTGATATTTTTCTGACTGGACCTAATAAACAATACATAGAAACTACTCTAAACATACTAGTAAGACCATAGCCTATCAGAGGATGGCAGATAAATCCAACAAAACTTCAAGGTCCTTCCACGTCGCTGAAATTTCTAGGTGAGTGGTGTGGGGCATGTCAATATATCCCTTCTAAGCTGAAGGAAAAGCTGTTGCATTTGGCCTTTCCTACAACAGAAAAATAGGCACAAAGCCTACTTGGCTTCTTTGTATTTTAGAGGGAAACATTCCTCATTTGGTTCTTTTACTCTAGCCCATTTACCAAATGACCTGAAAAAGTATTAATTTTGAGTGAGGACTGATATGAAAGGAATTTCTGCAGCAATTCCAGGCTGCTGTGCAAGCTGCACTACCAATTGGGTCATATGCCCCAGCAGATCCAATGGTGCTGAAGTTTCAGTGGCAAAGAGTAATGCTGTTTAGAGATTTTGGCAAGCCTCTATATAAGAATCTCGGTGCAGAACCCTAAGAATTTGGAGCAAAGCAATCCCTTTCTCTGCAGATAACTCCTCTCTTATTGAGAAATAGCTTTTGGCCTGCTACTGAGCCTTAGTAGAGACTGAACACTTAACCATGGGCCACCAAGTTTCCATGAGACTGGATTTATCCATCATTAGCTCAGGGCTGTCTGTCTTACCAAGACATAAATTTGAGTGTGCATAGCAGCTCTCCATCATCAAATGGGAGAGATATTGTATTCAGGCTTGAGCGGTCCTTGAAGGCAAAAGTAAGTTACAGAAGGAAGTGTCCCAAATGCCAATGGTCCCCATTCCTGCCACATTATTTTCTCTTACCCATTCCACAGCAAGGTTCTCTTGGGGACTTCCCTATGATCAGTTGACTGAGGAAGAGAAAACTCGGGCCTGGATTACAAAAGTTCTGCATGATATACAGCTGTATTAGTCAGCCAAAGGGGTGCTAATGTGAAATACCAAAAATGGGTTGGTCTTTATAAAGGGTATTTATTTGGGGTAGAAGTCCACAAATACCAGGCCATAAAGCGTTAAGTTTCTTCTCTCACCAAAGTCCATTGCCACGTGTTGG
>JAQZBX010098811.1:0-11537 GCA_029593785.1 Cabassous unicinctus
TTTTTTTTTTTTTACTTTATTTTGTACGTTTAATAATTGAAAATATAAACAATTAAAAACTAAAAAGTAAACACAGATGAATAAATATATACATTTCTCAATTAAATGTACTGGATACATATAAAAAAATTTTTTTTAATCAAACAATATGTTACACGATATATTTGCTTCATAGTAACACATTCATACAGTATTTGTCCTTTTGTGTCTGGCTTTGCTTAGCATTAAACAGCTGGAGGGAGAGAGCAAAAATCTAGAAAGATTACAGGAGACATAAAGAAACGCCTCAGCACCCCCTTCTTTCCTTCATCTCTGCTGATTACTGCACCTCCCCAGAGCCTACCATGGACAACAGAGGTAGCCGTGTTGAGGTAGCTAACCATGAGAACGTGGTTACTTTTGTCATTATTTACCATAAGAAGACCTTAGTCCCAGCAGACCTGCTGCCCCTGAGCTCTAGCCTGTGTATTATCTGAGCTGATCCTCTTGTACACTGACTGCGAGGCAGGGAGGCAGACAGCAAAGTTCCCCACCCTCTTGGGTGTCAGTCTGTGCCACAAGCAAGAGAGGACTGTTCTGGCATATGCAACGCTTGTCCATTCCAGGGCTCAAATGGTAAATTCTTCCTTAGAACTCAAGTCTTATGCCCAGAACAGTAAAGGAACTTGTCTAAGGCCACCCACAGTCATTTGTGGAGCCGGGATTTGAACTCAGGCTATCTAACTCCAGAGATCTGCTCTTAAATTCTGCCTTCCTACTTGAATTGCTGGCTGGTTCTCAACCATTCAAATGTTCACTGGGTGCTTAACTGCAAGGTACAGGCAAGGTTCTATTTTATAGTTCTGCTTTGATTATCCCATTCAAAGAAGATGCTAAAGGACCTGAGATCACGCCCTCACCATATGATCCCTAGAAACAGATGCTCCCAAACTCTCAGGAAGAAGGCCATAATGGTTGCACTTAACAGTGAGAGAAAAGTGGCAAGAAATTGCCAAATCAGCCTTTCATGTTATCTTTACACGTCAACTCACTGCATGTGTCTGAGGTCCCAGTTATAATTCTCATGCCTATTACTTATTCATTCATGAACTACCTAACATAATGTGTACTGCCACTGATGCATTGCACCATACTTTAAGCAACCACTGCAGCAAGAGTCATATTTAGCACAAGTCCCTTGCAATGTGAGGAAAATATAGGGAGATCTTTGTGAACCTCTAATTAGCCTATACCAACAGAAGGAAAACAAAGCAGCACTGAGAAGTGGGCACTGGGACTGAGATTAAGAATTTATCCCATGAAGGCCAACCAGCAAGATGGCAGCAGAGTAAGGTGCTCCTAGAGTCAGTTTGTGCTACAGGGCAGTTAGTAATCACCCAGAGCTATCTAAAGCACCTGTATTGGGGCTCCAGGAGACCAGAAGAGCAACCTGCAACATCCTTGAAAGAACGGAAGGAGGAGACTGCCTATCTGCAGAGAAGATTTGTAAGTAGAGCACTCCACTCCCCGGAGGTCAGTGCCCATCCTCCACTGGCGGCAAAGGCTGCATTGGGAGCTATTCTGCGGCTGGAATTGGAAGCTCCACTTCCCAAAAACGGCAGAGGAAGAGATGATTGGGCACCAACTTTGGCTAATGATTAGTAAATTTGGCAGGTTAAAGTATAATCCTAAGAACAGCTAAAGTTTGACCCTGTCCAAGTCAAAATGAGGCCAGCAGCGGCCATTTTAACTCCGTCCCCAGCACAAGGGAAAGCAGGACTGGCTGAAAATCACAGTGCTGGTTGGGACCAGCTTCTTTCCATCCAGATCAGATTGTAGCTCTAGCCTAAGCCTCAGAGCCCCCTCCGGCAGGGAGGAAGCTGGGGGGAGCTGCACCAGCCTCTCCAGGAAGATGCAGGCCACATTGTGGAGGCTGGCGATCATCCTACTCTGGCAGTACAAAGCCACCTCAAGAGCTATTCTGTGGCTGGAAATGGAAGGTCTATTTCCCAAAAACAGGGGAGGAAGAGACAGTTAGCCACCGATTTCAGCTACTGATCAGTAAATTCGTCTGGCTAAAGTATAACCCTAAGAACAGCTTAAGTTTGAACCTGTCCAAGTCAGAAAGAGGCCGGTAGCCACCATTTTGACTCTGCCACCAGCATGAGGGGAAGCAGGGCTGACTGAAAATCACAGAGACGGTAGGGACTGGCTTCTTTCACCCAGATCAGCCTGTAGCCCTAGCCTAGGCTTCATCCCCACCTCTGGCAGGGAGGAAGCTGGTGGGCCCTGCACCAGCCTCTCCGGGTAACTGCAGGCACATTTAGTTGGCACAGACTGAATAGTTGGAGGTCTACCAGGGCAACTGCAGCCCAGCACGGCATAGATTGCTGCCCGCCCCTGCAGCTCCATCCCCGCCCTAGGCAGGGGAAAAAAGGGCTTGAAGCTTCATCAGTCTCTCTGGGCAACTACAGTCTAGGCCTGCACGACTAGGATTATTACACACGGCAAAGAAGAAAGTTGGGAGAAGCTTCATCAGTGCTGGAGAAATGAGGGTAGCTTGAGCCTCCACAGCTTATAGCACCAACTACATCCTTGGCTCCTACTATACAACCAGCAAGGGAGAAAGGGCAAGAAAGCCCTAAAGAGAGAAACTGCACCCAGAATAAATACATCTAGTAAGCCAGATGCCAAGACACCAACAAAAAATTACAATTCACACCAAGTTAAACATCCAGATAAAGGAACAAGATAAACCTCCAGATGACATAAAGCAGTTGAGACAACTAATCATAGATGTTCAAAGAAATCTCCTTAATAAATTCAATGAGATGGCTGAAGAGATTAAGGATATCAAGAAGACATAGGATGAGAAGAAAGAAGAATTTGAAAGCATACATAGAAAAATAACAGATCTTATGGGAATGAAAGGTGCAATAAATGAAATTAAAAATATACCGGTGGAAAAACAAAACAAAAAAAAAATACACTGACAGAAAAAAATACACTGGAATCATATAATAGCAGATTTAAGGAGGCAGAAGAAAGAATTGGTGAGCTTGAAGAAATGGCCTATGAATACAAAAGAACAGATGGAGAAAAGAATGGAAAAAATTGAACAAGTTCTCAGGGAACTAAACGACAGCAAGAGACATGCAAACATACGTGTTATAGGTGTTCCAGAAGGAGAAGAGAAGGGAAAAGGGACAGAAGGAATATTTGAAGAAATAATGGTTATCCATGTCCAAGAAGTACAAGGTACTACCATACGAATAATTCCGAATAGACCAACTCCGAGACACATACTAATCAGAATGTTCAATGCCAAAGACAGAATTCTGAGAGCAGCAAGAGAAAAGCAATACATAACATATAAGGGATACCCAATAAGATTAAATGTTGATTTCTCATCAGAAATCCTGGAGGCAAGAAGACAGTGGTATGATATATTTAAGATACTGCAAGAGAAAAACTTACAGCCAAGAATCTTATATCTGGCAAGACTGTCTTTCAAAAATGAGGGTGAGTTTAGAATATTCACAGATAAGCAGAAACTGAGTTTGTAACCAAGAGACCAGCTTTGCAGGAAAAAAACAGGAGAGAGAGACTTGGCGGGAGGGGGAATGGATAAAGTAAATAAATAATAAATAAATTATTTTAAAAATGTATAGGGGAGGAAGATACGGACTATAGTTAGTAGGAATACTTTTGACGATACTCTTCCATGATTTGTTAACAAATGTTTCGCAACAATGCAGGGTGTTTGTGGTGTGGGAGCCCTGTATGATGTTATGCATGTTTGTTTTGTAAGCTCACAATGTTTACTGAATGCTTATAGTTTTATCTATGTTCATGTATGAATGATATACTTCAATAACTTGTTTAAAAAAATAATAATAATAGGGTAGATTGGGGGGGAAATATACCAAATGTAAGATAAGGACTATAGTTAGTATTACGATTTTGATGATATTCTTTCATAATTTTTAATAAATGTCTCACAACAATGCAAGGTGTTAGTAGTGGGTTGATGTATGGGACCCTGTATGATGCTATGTATGTTTGCTTTGTAAGTTCATAACTTTTACTATATACTTAATGTATGTTCACATATAAATGATATTAAAACAAAAATGGGGTGAGTTGGGGGAAAAAATACACCAAATGTAAGATACTTTGGTTAGTAGTAATATTTTGAGGATGCTCTTTAGTCATTAGTTAAAAATGTTTCACAACAATGCAAGGTATTGGTGGTAGGGTGAGGTACGAGAGCCCTGTATGATGTTATGTATGTTTGTTTTGTAAGTTCACAACTATTACTATACACTTACTGTTTATGTATGTTTATGTATGAGTGATATACGTCAATAAATGAAAAGAAAAAAAAAGAAGTGGGCACTGGGCCACTAAGTGACTTATTCCCATTACACCAATTTGTTTCAACTCAGTATCTACTGGTTTTGCAGTGACAGTGTAGGCATGGGAGCCCTACTCACATGAGCTAGTGCCTACATGACACCATCCACCAGCTGCTCTAGTTCCTCACCTTGATTCTCCAGGTCCATCTCAAGCTAAAATATTCTATGCCTTGACAGCTTTCCTCTAAGCCCCGCTTAATCATACTTAGCACATGTCTGATTGAAAATTGCATATAATAGCAAACCCCATTATTTAATAAGTATTTCTTATGTGAATATACCTATCACACATTTTTAAACATGGAAATAAACAATAAGTAAACAAATTTAATCACAGAAATAATTTTTAAGAATTTTAATTCTCTACCTTACACTTCTTCCACAACACTACCACCAGCCAGTTTCTTCCTGAACACTGCCAGTGATGACGAAAGCACCTCCTGTGCAGTCTGTTCCACTTTCAAAGAACTCTACTGTAAAGTGATTTAATTAACAGAAACCTATGTCTGTGTTTCTTCTACCTACCCTGTCCTTTGAAGCAGTTCTTCTTCCACATGACATCCTTCATTAGCTGGAGTCACCCAGTCTCTGCATCACCAGATGAAACATCTTTGGTTCTCTTAAATACTCTTCTCCAGGCAACAAGGCTTCCAGATCCCTTAATTTCCTGGCTGCCTATCTCTGGAATAGATTTTGTTTGCTAATATGCCTCTTAAAATATCTGCACCTCTGTACAAGTATCACACATAACTAAAAAGTGTTGATGCTATAACAATGTCACCTAAGGACAAAAAAGAATGGCTGATCGAGAATTCTATAAACCACCCTAACTTATTCAGCTTTAAAGCTGTGAACTGCATTCCTCATAGATACCATCAGCTGTAGGAGTCACTTATAAATGCCCCAAAAGTGTGCTGCCATTAGGCTAAGCTTCATTATGACGCCAACCCTCAATTAGCCTAGACTATGCATTCCCAATGGAGTGATATAACAATGGTTTGTGGCCTTGGAGCCACAATATAAAAATAGCCATTAAAATTTCACTGGAGCAGGGATGATGATTAGGAAAAAAATACGTCTAAAAAGAAGGCGAGGCAGGAGGCCGCACACAATTAAAAAAAAAGTTTGAGGAACACCACTCTAGCTGTCCAGTACAGTAGTTACTAGCCACAGGTGACTAACTTTATATGAAATTTAATGAAATCAAATATAATCCCACAGTTGTACTTGCCACATTTTAAGTGCTTAATAACCAAATCTTGGTAGTAGCTATCATACTGGACAATGCAGATACAGAACAATTTCATCATCACAAAATGTGATGCAGGGTGTGGGGTATCTGGCAGCACCTACCACTAGTACATCCAGTGCTGTGTGAGGTTAAGGGATTGACCGCTGTGCCCTAAGTGAAGTCACAAGGCTTGAGAATAGAAATTAAAAGCAAAAATAAAGTTCGTCCTGGATCTCTCGTTGATGAAATAAGAAAGATGGCATGTTTAAACTAGAGGCCAAGAAACGAGGAGAATTCAAGTGAGGAGCAGGCACTTAGTTGGGACACTGGTAGCCAGTCCAGAAGTCCAAGTAGATCTTGGAGTAAGTCTGACATCAAATCAAGGCACAGGACAAGGTCTGTCTCGTACAGTCACTCAAGAAGTCGATCACAAAGTTCCACATCGTCTTATCGATCAAGAAGCTACTCAAGAAGTTGGAGCAGAGGATGGTATAGCAGAGGTCACACAAGGAGCCGGAGCAGTTCCTACCGCAGTTAACAAAAGTCATAGGATGTCCAGCAGGAATTCATATGGTCCCCACAGTTGATCCAGGTCCTACACTGAGGATAGCTACTACAGCAGGAGTTAGAGTCCAAGTAGAAGCCAGAAGGAGTGACCGTTACCACTGAGGCAGAGGTTATAAAAGGCAGTCCAGGAGTTGTAGATCTTACAGTTCTGACAACAAAAGTGACCGAAGTTACTCTCATCACTGGAGCCCCAGTGAGAGCAGCAGATAAGAGTTGAAAATGTCTTTTTTTTTTTTTCTTGATACTAATTATATCTTATTTGTAAATATCTGGTGACTTAAAAGTTTAAGAAACCTAACACAAAATTCTGGGACTTTTTACTGGGATTAATATATAGTTCTCAAATATCTCAAATTTCAGCTTATGGTATTTGCTTCATTACTTGATAGCTGGATAGCTCATCTTTCACTTTTTTCCCCCCTTTCACTCTTGAAAGTATAATAAAGATAATGGTTTTTTAAGGGCCAACTTTAGGTATTACTCAACATATGAATTCATTAGATACAAATATTATATTGTGAACAAGATAATGGTTGCACTACAACTATTTCAAAATCCAAAAAAATTGCAACCATTTGTCCTAGCAGACCAAAGGTGTCCAAACACTACTGAGGTCCTTTGTAACCCACAGAGACTGAGGCTCACTCAAATGCTTCATAATCACTGACTTATGGGAAATGAGGTGAGCACAGCAGCAAAGGAAGTTTCTAGTCAAAACATGCAATACTGTTAACAAGATAGAGAACATTAAGGACCAGAGGTTGATCACACTGATCAACCACAACAGCTTTTATAGAATCCTTGCCTGAGTAAGATAAAGTTAGGAATTGTACAGGATTGTTAGTTTAACAACCCCGTACAACACTAATTCTCTGAATAGGTGTGAACCTCTGCTAGCTATAGGTCAGATAGTTTCATCAAGTCTGAGACTGTCCTCTTTTGAAATGCAATTTTGTAAGGGAGTTGTATGTATCTTGTTCTTAAGCACTCTTGTAAGAATCACAGCAAACTGTTTCATATGCCTAAATTTATATTCCTAAATAATTTCTTCTTCACCGCTTCCCGAGACAGGAATCTCAAAGTAAAAGAATTTCCGTAAAGTATGTGATAATCTGTCTGCACACTTGGAATTTTTAAAAAGTATAGTAAATAATGTAAAATGATGATGATAATGATGATGATAATAGTAATAATTATAATACTGCCTACTTGGGAATAATGATGATGATGATGACATTGTCGTCGTCGTCTGCTGGGTCAGATGCCAAAAAATTAATTCCCACCATTCGTGGGATATGTGACGCTTCTCAAATAGGGTTGTCCCAAGAATAGTAGTCCTTACTACTAAGAAAGAAGAAACGAAGTGAAAGAGGCAAGAGTTGTGGAAGGACAACACCCCTTCCTTGGAAAGACCAGTGGTATCCATTTGCATGTTCATTTCAATATGAACAGTACATCTGTTCTTTGAATTTAAAAAACAAACCAAAACACTGTTGTAACATTTTTTTTACAGTTCCTTCATTTAACAACTAACATTTCCAACAAAGTTTGTGAGTTTGGTTAATCTTCGAGGCAAAATGCAATACTCTTAGGAGAGAATCTGAACAGTGACTGAGACTCTTAACAGTGGTCTGCAGCTGGTCACAGGAAGGCTGGTCAGAAAGCAATGGCTTCATGGGAATTCTGCACATGATGCATGATTGTTTCATCAGTTCACAATTTCTCTAACAAAAAATATATTTAAAAGAAGAAGAAGAAAGAAAGTGATGGCCTCACAAGGGTCTGTGATCTCAAGCCTTTCTGCAAAAGGGCTCAGATCTGCTTCTCATTCAGATGCTCAGAAGCAAGAGGAACTTGTGTTACAGACTACCCTATGGGCCTGGGACCTTCAGGCTCTGCTTCTAATCAGGGCTCTAAAACTTACTAGCTAGGCAAGCTAGGGAATCTGGCCTCTTTGGGCATTACATAGAATTTCCACATCTCTGAGAAGATGGTTTTATCTTCTCATGCTCCTGTGAAGATACAACAATGAAGACATAAAGGAGCCAGAGACCAATGTCTGGCACATTACCAGTAAGTGGTAGCGTATTACTAATTATTAAAGCTCAACACCACTCCACCTCTAGAATTTCTGAAGCCAGTACATGTTGCTGGTGAAATGGAACGAGCCCCTTGGGAAGCCAGTACAACACCAAAGGGGCAACCAATCCATGGCATGGGCTGAGTCACTCCAATTCTAACTCAGTAATCTGAATGCCAACATACAGCATAGTGAAATGGTGGCAGGAACTATGTCTGAAGGCTGGAGTAAGAGCAGTAATCATGGCAAGTTAAAAGAAAAGGAGAACCCACTTCACACCTACTGGAATGGCTATAATTTAAAAAACAGCAACAACAAAATCCAGCCAAGTGTTGACAAGGATACAGAAAAACTGGAACTTTCATATATTGCTGGTGGGAAGGTAAAATGGTGTAGCCACTTTGGAAACAGTTTGGGAGTTCCTAAAAAAGTTAAACATAAAGTTCCTATATGACCCAGCAATTCCATTTCTAAGTGTATATCAAGAAAAGTGAATTGAAACACATGTCCATGAATGTTCAGAGTACCGTTATGTATAACAGCCAAAAAGGGGGAAACAACTCAAAGGTCCATCAACTGATGAATGGAGAAAAGGCTATGAGTAAGCAAAATAATCTGGGCCCTGGAAGGCGTAAAAAGGTCAAAAAGGGAGAATGGATGAGAGACCATGAGATGACCACAGAGATGACAATCTTCCCATTCCCACAGTGCTGGGCTGCAAATGAGTTGCCTAAGACTTCCTGCTCTAGCCTTCTCATAAGCTTTTCCACCCAAGTCAATATGGGTGATGAGTAGTGCATCAGTTTTCATCACACTCCGTGCCTGCTCCCCACACCCAACAAAAGCTCCTCTAGCTATGACCTCTCACTGCTGTCAAAATCACTTCCTGTCCAATACTCTAGAATTGCCTATCCCTGACTCCACCAGTGACATTGTACACAACTGGAATGACCTTCCTGCCCCTTTGTACCATTCCTCCTTCTCATAGTTTAGCCACCCGCCCTTTCAAATCCAACTCAACATCAATTAAAAGAGATTACACCTCCTAAATGAAGAAATTCCCAAGTCTTCAGTTGACCTCTCTACCCACACATGCACAAATGTAAAAATTAACAGGAACTCTGATGTGCTCCAGGAATCCCCCACCCCTTTTACCTTTTAGAACACAAGAAGCCACTCACTACTTATTCAGATTTAAGTTATCCTTCAGGTTTTTATACAATTCTCCCCCTCTCTTTTGGTATGTGTGCGCACGTGTGTGTATGTGAGATAAGACTGAAGGATGTTTGGGAAGCGGGTGTGGCTCAGTGGATAGAGCCCCCGTTTACCATATGGGAGGCCCGGGTTCGCGTCCCGAGGCCTCCTTGTGAGGGCAGGCCGGCTCATGCGGCGCCGTGGGCTGATGCGGCAAGACCTCACAGCAAGGGGGAGATAAGCAGACATGGAGAAGACACGCAGCGAATGGACACAGCAACACAAGCGGCAAGGGGGGGATAAATAAATAAAATAAATAAATCTTAAAAAAAAAAAAAAAAAAGACTGAAGGATGTTAAGAAAAAGTGGGTGTGAGGGGGATTTGTAAAAAAGGAATAAAAGGGTTTGCTAGTTTACTGTGTTGATTTATAAAGATTATATAATGATGTAGTCTATAATATTAAAGCTTACATTATTACAGAAAATGGAACATTAATTAAGCAGTTTTTCCAATTCTTTTGGGAAGAGCTAGCAGAAAGAAAACTCACAGGGTTTCCAGTTTTCCCTTCTCAGGGACTTAGACTTTCTCACCTCTAATCTTCACGCAGCAAAGCTTACCTACAGCCTGGAACAAACTGACTCATCATTTTTAGTTCAACATTGCCAAGAGAGTTTTATTCCCCAGGTTTTCAAATTTGTTCGCAAAGAGTTATAGAAAGTAGTCTACTTTATTGTAATTACCTAATCACCTGTTAAGCTTATTTTTAACAGCAGATTTAAAATCTCACTATAAGACAAGTGGTAAAACATGGGCTTAGATATGGTGCCAAGTGCAGAAGGGAGGAAAAAGCTAAGGCAGGGCCTCCACGCTTTCTGCATAGTAAGTGGACAAAAAATGTTTATTGATGAGAATGACACCATATGTTGGCAGGCATTGACATACATGAAAATAAATGCCTAACTGCTTTCAGTAATACCTAAAATAGCGACAGTCTTATTCAGATCACACTTCAATATACTGCTTGAGTTCTGAATAATAAGATCTTGTCCTTGTAATTTGACTAAAACTCTATTTTTTAAAAACAGGATTAGAGGCTGACAGCTATCACTCTACAGCAGACATGCCCTGTTGTTCAAGAGGAAACTATTATATGGAACTAAATCTTGAAGATCTAAATAAAGGACTGCTAATGCAGAGGTCCTATCACTTCATTCAGGTAGGCCTTGGTACCTAAGGCCTATTCAGAGGCTGCTGGCCTTAGAACAGATTCATTTCCCAAGTACCTGCACTGGGCCAAATGCAAAGATGACTAAGATATTCTCCCTGCTTTAAAGAGCTCAGTGTAGTGGGACACAGTATACATGGACAGCAATACGGTGAGATATGTGCTAAGTCATAGGTATAAGGATTTTTTCTTAAGGGTGGGATGTGGGGACTATAGAGGTCTGTGACTTTTGTTTCCCTAAACATTTTTTGCCATCTCTGAATTTTTAAAACATGGAGCACTTCATACTTTTATAATCAAAAGAAATGCTCAACACAAATTAAGAGGCTGGGGGCAGTCAGGTGCCTGCGTCAGGGCTTGGGAAAAGCATCCTCCAAAAGAGGCTATCAATGTTAAATCCTCAAATGGACACGGTCTCCTAAGTAAAAAACAAAGGATGGAATTTAAAAGTGGGGTAGGGGAAGCGGGTGTGGCTCAGTGGATAGAGCCCCCGTTTACCATATGGGAGGCCCGGGTTCGCGTCCCGAGGCCTCCTTGTGAGGGCACGCCGGCCTGAGCGGTGCGGTGGGCTGATGCAGCAACCTCATGGCAGGAAGCGGGTGTGGCGCAATGGATACGGCACCCGTTTACCATGAGAGGCCCCGGGTTCGCTTCCCGGCGCCTCCTTGTGAGGGCAGGCCGGCTCCCGCAGCGCCGTGGTCTGATGCAGCAAGACCTCACAGCAAGGGGGAGATAAGCAGACACAGAGAAGACACGCAGCGAATGGACACAGCAGCACAAGCAGCAAGGGGGGGATAAATAAATAAAATAAATAAATCTTTAAAAAAAAAAAAAAAAAAAGA
>JAQZBX010098812.1:0-11537 GCA_029593785.1 Cabassous unicinctus
AATCTTAAAAAAAAAAAAAGTTGTATTTACAATGGGTTCACACTCCAAAGAATGCAGACTAAGATTGTGTGGGGTTTTTTAAAAGATTTATTTTATTTACTTTATTTTTCTTTATTTATGCCCCCCTTCACCCAGATAGTTTGCTCATCTGTCTGTTTGCCTTCTCCAGGAGGCACCAGGAACCGAACCCGGGGCCTCCCACATGAGAGGGGAGTACCCAAACGCCTAAGCCACATCCGCTCCCTGCGGGCTGCAGTGTCTGCTGGCTTGTGGCTTCTGCTTGTTTCTGAGAAGGCAGAGTCTAGCTCATTGCAGAGGGGACTATGTCTAGCTGTCTAGTTCTTTGAGGCAGGAGGCGGCACCTAGCTCTTTGCGGCGGGAGGAGGCGTCTAGCTACTTGCAGTGGGAGGCAGCATCTGCTCGTCTTCTTTTTTAGGAGGCACCAGACCGAACCTGAGACCTCCCAGGTGGTAGGTGGGTGCCCAAATGGTTGAGCCACATCCGCTTCCCATGTGTGGGGTTTTTTAATACATAATTCAACCTACCACAGTATGCATATCACCACCATTCTAGATATTGGTAAATTGCACCCATTTTCTTTCCACCACTAGCATATGAGAGTCCTCATTTCCCTGCAACCTAGCCAAAAATAGGTAATGTCAAACCAATAATCGGTATAAAATGGTATCCCACTATTCTTTCAATTTTCTTGAATACTAGTGAGGCTGATATATTTTCAAATATTTATTGACCTTTCAGGGTTCTCCTTCTGTATGATCTGTATGCCTCTTTAAGTTCTTCATCCATTTTAGTGCATTTATGTTTCTACGAAAATGAGGCTTTAATTAATTGGTCACATCATCTCCTAACCCTTAAGATACTTTTTTCTCCTTTTCAGACATTAATTTTTAAAAAATTGATACTGTATTTACATGATTCAAGATTACATAAAGAGTTATATACCACAAATCTGTTTTACTCAACTCCAGTAACCCCATTACCATGCAAACCTCCATTTATAAGCATCTTTAAATTTACTCTTTCATTGTTTATTTATTCTTTATTAAGGAATAAAATGAAGAGAAATGCATACCACTACCCACATCAGGACAACTACTTTAGAAGTCCTCTATTTTCCCTTCCCACCCCTAGAGATAACCACTATGATTACTTTGCATTTCTTTATGGTTTACCACTATTTATGTCTTTATACTACTTTCATATTTCATTGATGGTTTCGTTGAATATGGAATTCTAGGTTCGAAGTCTTTTTTCTTCAACATTTTGAAGACGTCATTCCATTTTCTTCTAGCTTCCAGTGTTGCTAATGAAACATCTGAACCCATTTTGATTCATTATTCTTTTATGTTATCTGTTTTTTCTCCTTCTCTGGAAGCTTGAAGAATCTTCTCTTCAACCCCGAATATTTTTTTAATTTCCCAAGAAAAATCCAAATGAAGGTTTATTTTTACCAAAAGGACACTGGGTAGGCCTTTTCAAGCTGGCAACTTATTTTCATCAGTTCTGATCAATTTTGTTGAATGATTTCATTGATAATTTCCTCCCCTCCATTTTCTCTCTACTGTATTTCAACAACTTCTATTTTTCAAATATTGGAGTTCCTGGACTGGTTGCCCAATTTAAAAAATACATTTTTCACTCCTACTTTTCATCTCTTTTTTTCTTCTTCTACTTTCTGGGAGATCACTTAAAGGAGCTTGAGTTCTAGACCTAATATTCCAGTTATTAGGTTGGTCTCTCTAAATTTCATTTTCATCATGCATATGAAGAATGAATTGAACTAGATAATCTTTAACTTACATTCAGCTCTAACTTCTATGATTTGCACATTGAACCACCAGATAGGCCGGCAGTATAGTCCCAATGTGTACAAATGAAGGAATTAAGTCTCAGAAAGTAAGTAAGATCGGAATTCCCACACATTCTTTTAACTTCTTGTCTTGTCTACCTTCCATTAGGCTATGCCTCTCCTAACTAAATAATCATAGAAATGTATTCATGAACAGAGTCTATTTGACTAAAATAATAGTCTGCATTTGGACTATACACACATGCAGATAATCTCAAAAGACTACCTATTCTAACTGTATCTTTCTATGATGATAATTCTTATTCAAATATGATAGTAGCAGCAGCAGGTAAAATAAACTCTTAATAAAATAGAGATAATTGGTTTTTACACTAACCAAATTAAATTGGCACTTTTAACACTCAACTTTTTCCATTAATAAAATACATTTTAAGTTTGAGAAGAATTGGGGCTCTCAAGTTTAGTTTTAATTCTCTGGTCCTGAATCTAAACTATATCTTTCTTTAATTATATAATACAGATCTTTGTTCAAATGCCTCTCATTATGATCATTTTCCTTTACTTAAATGCCTATCTCTATCTTTTTCCCTCTCTTTTTTCCTCCATTTTTAAATTGTGAAACATAGCATACATACAAGACAACATATGAAATATATTTAAAGTTAAAATAATAACAATAATGATCACATGGATGAACCTTAAAGACATTCTAAATGAAATAAGCCAGACAACAAAAGGACAAATATTGCATGGTCTCACTAATATGAACTAAATATGAAGAATAAACACTTGGAGTAAAAACCTAGAGTATAGGTTAATTGGAGATAGGAGGAGGGCTGAGAAACGGTACTGATGCTTAATGTATATATAAGTTTTAATTGACTGTAAAACTCTGGAAATGGATAGAGTTAATGGTAATACATTATAGTGAGTAGAACTAGTGCAGCTGGTTTATAAATGGGATTGTGGCTGAAAATGGTAGTCTTGGGGTGTGAATGTCAATTGAAAGAAAGCTAGAGAATAATCTAGGGACTGAATAACATAGTGAACCCAGAGGTGGATGAGTATTGTGGTTAATAGTACAAAATACAAGAATGTCCTTCTATGAACTAGAACAAATGTACATCACTATTGCAAGGTGGTAAGAATGTGGAGAAACATGGGAAAAATACAATAAATGTAACCTATGGACTATAGTTAACTGAAGTAATGTAATGCCAAAGATGTACTGAGTTAATAATAGCATGGTATGGAAAAAATATACCAAATATACACTATAGACCATAGTTAGTGGTATAGTCTGATATTTTCTCATAATCTGTAAAGAATGTTCCACAACAATGTAGTGTGTTGGTGGAGGGGTATTGCATGGGACTTCTATATGTGCATGATTGTTTTGTGAATTCACAACTTCTCTAATAAAACTATACTTTTAAAAAACCCTAAAGACATCCGGATACCATAAACAAACCACAAGATAAAGAACTCAGTAAGCTATCTAACCTGAAGGACATTTGGAGAACCCCAAATATCTACCAACCATAAGCGACTGATGTCATCTTCTTTTTCTTTAGAAACCCTTGCCTGGAAGTAAAGATGGAACACAGCTTGGGATGCTACCTGAATCTGTGCTCCCCAAATTGCAATTCTAAGATCCCAAATAAATACCTTTGTTACCTTGTAAAAAATACTAATAACAATACTAAAACTCTTGCAACCCACAATTCACATTAAAATATAGCACATTACCATTACCAGAGAAGATCTGTCAATGGCCCGCCCTGATCTCATCCCTCTGCCCCAGCCCCCGATGAATCTATATTCCTGAGGTTTGTGTTAATCATCCCCTTGCTTTACTTTATAGACTTTTTACTATATGTATAAAATAGAGAAACGTTTAGTTTTGCCAATTTTTTACCTTTATATCAATGGAATCAATGTTGTTTTCAATTAGGACTTGCTTCTATCATTCCTAATGGGACTTCCTTCTATCTTTCCTATTTATACTTTTAGATATATTTGTGATTGACTTTTATTCCAATATATCATTTTATTGCATACTGCAAATTATTTATCCATCCTTCTGTTAATGGCATTTGGATTGTTTCTTGTTTTGCTATATTATGAACATTGTGGTTATGAACATTCTTATACATGCTTTCTTGTATATTCTTACACAGAGTTTTTATCTGCAAGAATTTTTCTAAGGTATTTATACAGTAGTAGAATTCTGGGTCATGAGATTCATGTATGGTCAATTTTACTCAGGTTGCTTTTTATTTCTTGGCCCATTATAAGCTATTCCTCTCAATAGCAGCGGCTTCAAGTTGTTTCTCATAGTCATTCTCCTCTTTTTCCTTTAATAGAACCATGATTTTTAGCTAGGCACAGGACAACGCAAAATAGAGATTTTGTTTCTTAGCCCCCTTGCACCCAGGTGTGGTTATGTGTCCAGAATATAGCCAGTGAAATGAGAGCATAAATGTTTGTTGGGAGTTGTGGGAAGACTGTTCAAAGAAACTGACTGCTAGGAATTTGCCCTTTGCCCTTCCTGCTGCTTGGGATGCAGACCAGATATTGCAGCCCCAGCAGCCATCTTGAATTTTAAGTATGGAAGCCATCCTAGGATGCTGGATGCAGAAAGAAGAGTCTGGTTCCTTTAGGGCACTATGAACCCGCATATCAACTCTGAACTCCTGAAGTGCAGACTTCTTTAATGTGAGAGAATAAATCCTTGTGTGTTTAAATCACTATTTTTCAGTCTGTATATTTGAAGCCAAAGACAATTCCTAACTGAAGCACACTTTCAAGTTTAATTTGATAATCTTTTTTCCATATATGAGCATGCAATGTTTTGAATTTTCCATTTCCTATATCTAAAGTTTGATGATTTCTTGAGACAAAAATATTTATTTCAAAATGTCATTTATTTCCCCAAGTAATAAGAGATTTTTGTAGGCACATTTAATAGTTTCTAAGAAACCATAGCAGTAAATCTACATCTAGTAAGAAGCCTCTGCATTTAACAAGTGCTTTCATGCAAAGAAGAGTTACAGAGGACAACATAATTATTATTTGTGAAGTATTGATTAATTTCACTACACACTTTCCCTTCTACTCATATGTTCCTCCTACCCCTACCCCCTGACTCTCCTCAGAGTTAAACCACTATCATTACTACTTTTTATCATTTTATCGTTCTTAAAATATGATTATTAAGCAGTCTGTAATTAGATTTACTTGTTTTTGAGTCTATAAAATGATAGCTTACTGTTTTTGTCTTCTGGGATCTGATATTTTTCTCTCAAAATTAAGTTTCCAAGATTCATCCATGATGTAATGAGTAGCTAAAAGCATGATATAGGGTATAATTAGCTGTCATAATAAATAAATCCTCATATCTCAATATTGTAACACAATAGAATTTCCTTTCTCTCCCACTAAAGTCTAAAATATACATGACCTAAATCTGGATGACTCTTATGCAAGTAATGAAACAGGGATTTAGAATTCCTCCATTTGCACTCTGTTGTCTTCAATATATGGCTCTTGATATTACTATGCTTATCTCCCCCCAACCTGAGGAAAAGGGGAAAATGTGGAAGATCTGAGTGGGACGTTTCTATGGGTCAGGTCTGGAAGTGGCACACATCAATTCCTCTCAGGTTTCATTTGTGAAAATTCAGTCACACGGTGTAGCAGCTATGGGGAGGAGATTGTCAGCTCTCCCTCCAAGAAAGAACGTGCTATGCGGAGTAGAGTTAGCTGCCAGCCTGCAGCTGCCGCGCTGTTAGGATCTGTCACAAAACTCAAGATGAATCCAAGTTTTTACCAGACTTCTGCCAACCAAACACTGATCAAGGCAGGGGTACTAGGGCCTGAAAATTTATGCTCAATGCAAAATTCACCTATACACAGTTTTCATGCCAGAGCCCAACACTGATCTGGCCAAAAGCTTTTTCAGAATTGCACTGCAATCTAAAGTTATTCTTAACCAAAACATCTTCCTTGCCGTCTACATTCACATGGGTCAGACTTGCATCAGGGTTTGAAGGGTCTCCCCAACTACTCATGCTCCCCCTGCCCTTTGTCTTTCACAGTGGTTATTCTCATTAAAACTCGTGTAATTCTAATCCATCCTTGTGTCAGCTTCCCAGAAGATACAAACTGGCGTATGTAAACACATATAATGACAAAGAGTTTGGGAAAGGGAGTCTAGCTGTATGCCAAGGAAGAAAAGGAAATAAGTTTCATGAACAGCTAATCAGTATCTGACACAATTCAACTCATTCTGTTTTACTGATGTATGATCGGCTTTTTGTGAATATAACAAATCTATTTATTCATTTTCCTGTCAATGGACATTTGGGTCATTCTGAGTTTTTGGGTTTTTCTTTGTTTCTTACCATTATAAACATTGCAGCATGAAGAATTTTGTACTTATTCTGGAGAATATGTGTGTTTCCTTTAGTTACATGTTCTTAGGAGTGGGGTGGCTGAATGATAAGATATACACATGTTCAACTTTGTAAGATTATATACCCAGTTGTTTTTCATAGGAGTTGTGTCAACTTATACTCATGCCAGCAATGTTTAAGATTTCCCTTTGTTGTACGTTCTTTCTTTCACTTGTTTTGTTACACATAATTTTTGCCATTAGAGTGATATGTATTGATTATACATCCAATATTGGATTCAAGTAATAATTTTCCCCTGTTCTGCAATGGTTCTAGGGTCTGGTGTAAAAATTTTATAAGCATTTTCTCTGGTATAGAGCCCCTCTCTAAATTAGATCATTCATACCATTCATCCCACTCAGGCCCATTTGTGTTTATTTTTCCTACATTGCTACCACTCATCATCTTTTGTTTCCACATTAAGATTTCATTCTCTCTCTGTCTCTCTCTCTCTCTCTCTCTCTCTACCTTTTTAAAAATCTTTATTAGAGAAGTTATGTGTTTACAGAACAATCATGCATAAAATACAGGATTCCCATACCCCACCCCACCACCAATACCTTGCAGTGGTGGTGTGAAAACATTTGTTACAAATAGTTACAAATTTTGATATAATTTGTTACATCTATTACAATGATAATATGTATTACAACTGAACATTTGTTACAATTGTACTATTATAAAATAGTATGTTTTTATCATTGCACTATTAATTAAAGCCCATGATTTAGCTTACAGGGTCCCTTTTTGTTTAGTGCAGTTTCATGGATTTTTTTTGGCATATTAAAATGTTTATTCATTATTTGAAGAAGAACACCAATAAAGTATAGAAGAATAATATTTTTCAGTGACAATCACCACAGTAATAAGACTTTTACCCTTAAGTGGTCGTTAGGGGAAAGATTCTGTGCTAGAACCTTTTATATACATATTTCAGATACTTACATCGCTTCTGCATTGTGTGGTCTAACATATGTATCTTACAAAATGGCAACCTGAGCTCAAAAAAATCAAATAGTTTAAATAACCTCCTACAATTTTAAGGATCAGGCTCAGGGTTCAATATTCCAGGCCAGGTCTCTAGGATTCCAATATTAGGCTTTTTCTGTTAATCTGAGAAGGAGTTGACCTGGACACAAAGTTGAAACTGCTAACAAGTAGGATATGACTCAGTATAAAACATTTGTTCTCCTTATGTCTATATTTCCCCATTTTTAAAAATTTATTCTGTTACCATATATATAATCTAACATTTCCCCATTTTAATCATATTCAGATATATATTTCAGTGCTGATAATTACCCTCACAATATTGTGCTACCATTACCACCTTCCCTTTCCAAAACTTTAAAATCAAACTAATTAGAAATTCTGTACAAATTAAGCATTAAGTCCTCATTATTTACCCACTTCCCAGCTCCTTGGTAACCTATATTCTAGATTCTAACTCTATGAATTGCTTATTCTAATTATTTCTTATCAGTGAAATAATACAATATTTCTCATATTGTGTTGGGCTTTTTTCACTTAGCATAATGTCTTCAAGGTTCATCCATGTTATTGCATGTCTCAGGACTTCATTACTTTTTAATGGCTGAATAATGTTCCATTGCATGTATAGACCACATTTCTTTTAATCCATTCATCAGTTGATGGGCACTTGGGTTGCTTCTGTCTTTTGGCAATTGTGAATAATGCCTCTATGTACATAGGTGTGCAATATCTGTTTGAGCCCCTGCTCTCAATTCTTTGAGGTATATACCTAGTAAAGAAATTACCAGGTTGTGTGGTAGTTCTATACTTAGCCTCCTGAAAAACTGCCGAACTATCTTCCACAGTGGCTGCACCATTTTATATTCCCACCAGCAAAGAATGAGTGTTCTTATTTCTCCACATCTCTCCAACACTTACAATTTTATGATTTTTTTAATAGTAGACATTCTACCAGGTGTGAAATAGTATCTCGTGGTTTTGATTTGCATTTCCCTAATAGCTAGTGATATTGAACATCTTTTCATGTGCTTTTTATCTAGTTGTATATCCTCTTTGGAGAAATGTCTCTTCAAGTCTTTTCTCATTTTTAAGTTGGGTTGTTTGTATTTTTGTTGCTAAGTTGAAGGATTTCTTTATATATTCTGGATATTAAACCTTTATCAGATATGTGGTTTCAAATATTTTCTCCCATTGTGTAGGTTGTTGTTTTTTACTTTCTTGATAAAGACCTTTGAGGTGAAAAAGTTTTTAATTTTGATGAAGTTGCATTTGTCTATTTTTTCTTTTGTTTCTTGTGCTTTGGGTATAAAGTCTAAGAAACCATTGCCTAACACAAGGTACTGAAGATGCTTCCCCTTTTTTCTTCTAGGAGTTTGATATTTCTAGCTCTTATATTAAGGAATTTTATCCATTTTCAGTTGGTTTTTATATATGGTGTGAGGTAGGGTTCCTCCTTTTTTTTGCAAATGGAGATCCAGTTTTCCCAGCACCATTTGTTGAAGAGACTATTCTTTCTGAATTGAGTGGTCTTTGCCACCTAGTCAAAAATCAGTTAGACATAAATGGGAGGGTTGATTTTTGAGCTCTCAATTCTATTCCATTGGTCCTGTCTGTCCTTGTGCCAGTGTCATGCTTTTTTGTTTACTGTGGCTTTGTAATAAGTTTTAAAATCAGGAAGTGTGAGTCCTCCAACTTCATTCCTCTTTTTCAAGATGGCTTTAGCTATTCGGGGCCCCTTACCCTTCCATATAAATTTGATGATTGGCTTTTGCATTTCCACGAAAAAGGTTGTTGGAATTATGATTGGGATTGCATTGAATCTATAATTTACTTTGTGTAGTATTGATCTCTTAATGATATTTAGTCTCCCAATACATGAACACAGAATGTCCTGACATTTATAAGGTGTTACTTAACTTCTTATAGCAATGTTTTGTAGTTTTCTTTATACACGCCCTTTACATCCTTGGTTAGATTAATTCCCTAGATATTTGATTCTTCTAATTGCTATTGTGGATGGAATTTTTTTCTTGATTTATTCTTCCAATTGTTCATTGCTTGTGTATAGAAACACTACTGATTTTTGCATGTTGATCTTATACCTCGCCGCTTGGCACAATTCATTTATTAACTCTTGGGGCTTTGTTGTGGACTTTTAAGGATTTATTACTTATAGGATCATATCATCTTCAAATAAAGAAAATTTTACTTCTTCCTTTCCAATTTGGATGCCTTTTCTTTCTTTTTCTTGGTTAATTGCTTTTGCAGTAAATGTTGAATAATAGTAGTGACAGTGGACACTCAGAGGGAAAGCCTGTCAGACTTTCACCCTTAAGTAGACTGTTAGCTGTGGGCTTTTCCTATATGCCCTTTTTCATGTTGGAGAAGTTTCCTTCTATTCCTAGTATTCTAAGTGTTTTTATCAAAAAAGGGTGCTGGATTTTGTCAAATTTCTTTTCTGCCACAATTGAGATTATAGTGTGTGTTTTTTTCATTCTGAAAATGAGGTGCATTATATTAATTGATTTTCTTATGTTGAACCAACATAAGAATACCAGGAATGAATCCCACTTGATCATGTTGTATACTTCTTTTAATATTCTGTCTGATTCGGTTCTCTAGTATTTTGTTAAGGATTTTTGCGTCTATATTTATAAGAGATATTGGTCTGTAGTTTTCTTTTCTTGTGGTATCTTTATCTGGCTTTGGAATTAGGGTGATGTTGGCCTCTTAGAATGAATTAGGGAGTCTTCTCTTAGATGATTTGGAATGATTTGGGAATAATTGGACTTAAGACTTCTTGAAATGTTTGGTAGAATTCTGCTGTGAAGTCATCTGTTCTTGGACATTTCTTCATTGGGAAGTTTTAGATTACTGATTCAATCTCTTTACTAGTAATTGGTTTGTTGAGATAGTCTATTTTTTCTTGTGTCAATGTAGGTAGTTTGTGTGTTTCTAAGAATTTGTCCAATTCATTTAGGTTACCTAATTAATTGGCATAGAGTTGTTCATATTATCCTCTTATAGTTCCTTTTATTTCAGTAGGGTTGTAGTAATGTTCCTCTTTTCATTTCTGATTTTAATTATTTGTACCCTCTCTCTTTTTTTCTTTGTCAGTCTAGCTAAAGATTTGTCAATTTTATTAAACTTTTCAAAGAACCAACTTTTGGTTTTGTTGATTCTCTCTATTGTTTTTGTTTTTTTGTGTGTTCATTTGTTTTCTATTTCATTTATTTTTGCTCTCATCCTTTTTCTTTCCTTCCTTCTGCTCACCTTTTGTTGAGTTTGTGCTTCTTTTATCGGTTCTTCCAGTTTTGAAGTTAAGTCTCTGATTTAAGATCTTTCTTCTTTTACAATGCAAACATTTAAAGCTATAAATTTCCCTCTCAGCACTGTCTTTGCTACATCCCATAAGTTTTGGTATGTTGTATTTTCATTTTCATTTGCCTCAAGATATTTCCTAATTTTGCTTCTGATTTCCCATTTAATCCATTTGCTGTTGAATTTCCACATATTTGCAAATTTTCCATATCCCCCTCTGTTATTGATTTCTAGCTTCATTCCATTTTGGTTGGAGAATATGCATTGCTTGATTTCAATATTTTTTAATTTATGGAGACTTGTTTTGTGAACCAACCTGTAGTATATCCTGGAAAATGATCCACGTACACTCATGAAGAATGTGTATTCTATTTTTGTTGGGTGCTGTCTTCTATATATGTCTGTTAGGTCTCATTTGTTTAGTATATCATTCAAGTCCTGTACTTCCTTATTGATTTTCTGACTAGATGTTCTATCCACTATTGAGAGTGATGTATTAGTCTCCTACTATTAATGTAAAACTATAAATTTCTCCTTTCAAATCTGTCATTATTTGCTTCATATATTTTGGGCCTCTGCTGTTAGGTGCATATATATTTGTATTTTTATGTCTTCCTGTTGATTGTCCCCTTTATCAGGATATAATAATGACTATCTTTGTCCCTAATAACTTTTTTTGACTTAAAGTCTATTTTGTCTGAGATTAATATAGTCACACCAATTCTCTTTTGGTTAATGCTTCCTTGGTATATATATATATTTTTTCCATCCTTTCACCCTTAACCTCCTTGTATCACTGAATTTAAAATAAGTAACTAGCAAAAAGCATATAGTTGGGTCATGTGATAATACAGGGCCTTCTTCTGCCATTTTCCTATTTAGCCTTTGTAAGTCTTATACTTTTTTTGTCCCTTACTTCCATTAATGACAACTTT
>JAQZBX010098813.1:0-11488 GCA_029593785.1 Cabassous unicinctus
ATAACTCTATTTTTAAAAGGTAATGCTAGCTAGATTTTCTGTTACTTGCAGCTGAGAGCATTCCTAATACATTTCCTGATTCTCTGTAAACTTTGTGGTTGCAGGGACTCTGATATACTTCCCATGGAGTCCCCAGTGCCAAGAACTAAGCTTGGAAAATAGCCAGCAGTTGATGAATGAGTAAACTGAACTGAGTATCTTCTTAGGTGCTGGGAGTTTCTCTATAAGAGCTTTAGCCTTTTGGGGATTTCTCTCGACTGATCCCCAGATAAGTGCCAAATTTCTGGCTAAGCAGAGGTGGGGATTCCCTGGACATGCAGATGGATTCAGGATACAAATATCATTACAGTAACTTCTCTGTTATATAACGTCCTTCAACTTGCTTAGCCACAGTTTCATCCCTGGGAAAATAAGACATCAAATCACTCTATAAAAGCAGACAAAACTTCTCGTCATCCTTCTAAACATTCTTGGTTAGGATCAGTGTAGACTAGTCTCATATCAAATTCTGCTCATCAGTAAGTAGTATTCTAGCAGGGGAGAGACTAGTGAAAACCTCCCACTTGGTGAGAGCAAATTCAGAGAATGTTGGCTGGTACGTTATCCAGCCGGAAGAGTGATATCTCCTGGAAAGTAAAGTGGTTCTTTAGTGAAGTGAGAGAAAATATTTTAAGAGTCTAATCAACTATTGACATAAGGAGAGTCTGAGCTAAAATAAATAAATAAATAAAATAAAATAAAAAAAGAGCAGCACCCTGAGTTCATTGAATGTAATTGGACTCGTAGACAATAACAGAACCAGCATCAAGTCATATATGGGTTCAAAACAAGGGCTGAATTACCCTTTAATCATTGGGCATTTGCTAAATATAAGTTACAACATCCTAATTTTCTAATGTGTTACAGTAGAAAGAGAAGGATTTTTGGAGTTAGCAAACCTAGCTGAGACCTACCTTACACCCCTTACTATGTGATTCTGGGTCAGTTACTTTCTCTGAGCCTTGGTTTTCTCATTTGTAATAATATCTACCTTGCAGGGTTGTTATGAAGATTTAAATAAAATAATCCAGGCAAAAATACCTGGTACATACTATTACTACCAGCATATAACTACTATTATTACCATTGCCACTACTACTATTACTACCATTGCCACTACTACCAATAGCATTACTACAACTACTACTACTACCACCACTACTACCACTACTACTATTACTACCACTACTACCACTATTACTACCACTACCACTACTACTATGACTACTACTACTACTATTACTACCAGTACCACTACTACTATGACTACCACTACTATTACTACCACTACTACTATGACTACTACTACTACCACTATCACTACTACTATTACTACCACTACCACTGCTACAATGAATACTACTACTACTACTACCCCTACCACTACTACTATGACTACTACTACTATTACTACCACTACCACTACCACCATGACTACAACTGCTGCTTCTGGTGCTGCTGTTACTCTACCACTCTTCCTACTATTTATTATAGAAAACACACAGCAGACCTCCCATAACTGTTAGTTCTCTTCTGTTCCAGATGGAGGCATTTTAAATGAGGAAGACAAACCTTCCTTTCAATGAACTAAGGGGACAAAAATGATAAGACTCTAATTTCTCTTCCCTCTAGAAAACAAACCGCCTTTCTCTGGGGTTTGGAAGGAGCACGTGGCAGGTAAACCAGTCTCCGTCACCCACGTGGCTCTGTAGGAGCGCTGTGGACCTGAAGGCACCCCACGGGCCTCTGCTGCTTTGCTGTAAACAGGGCTGTGAGTTTGGCCCTGCTGATTTCCTTTCTAGTTTCCCCTCTCCTCTGAGTCTGTGAATACGAGAGCTCACTCCCTGCCCCCCAGCCCCACAAATGCTACAACGAGTCATTTCAGGTCTGCTCGAGTGGCGGCTGTGAGGACAGCATGTGGCCAGTGGGGCATTCTGTGCTTTGGGTCCCCTCTCCCCAGCGGGACAGGCTGTCTCCAATGATGAGTACCATGACGACAAAAGCAGTACTTCTAATTTGTGAGAAACGTGAGGCCTTCCTTTTTAAAAAGTACTTTTTCCTCTTCAAAAACATAATGCCCCTTCACTATGAAAATACAGACAAGCAAAATGAGAAAAATAAAACCACCCATAATCAGAGTTTACCAGTATTAAAAATGTACATGCTTTCAGTCTTTTTTTCTTTGCATATTTATGTCTTTATTTTCCGAAATAGAATGCAATTATTCTCTGTAACATAGTTGTTATATATTTTCATTAATCAGTGAGAAATCACAAACAGCTTTCCATGTTTTTAAATTTGTCTTCAGCATCGTTTTTAAAGGCTCATGGAACTGTATGCTTTGGGGTAACATCATTTACTTCTTTATTAAATCAGTTCCTGGTTGTTGGGCATTTGGGTTTACAGTTTTTCACTATTACTAACAATGCTGTGGTGACTAGCAGCCCTGGCATTTAGCCACAGTTATTCCCCCAGTGTCTACGCCCAGCAGATGACTTGCTGGGTGGAAGAGTGTGCATATCTTAAAGGCTTTAAAAATACATATTGCCAAATTGCCTTCACTGTCAATATGCAGTGTGCATGGCAGCACCTCATACTTTCCAAAGTGATTTCGCAGGGGATCCTCAACACAACTCTGTGTTATAGGTAGGACAATTATTGTTATTCATATTTTTGAAACTGAGAGAAATCAAGTGCTATGAAAAGGCACTCCCAGGTAGCGAATGAAGTGAGTTGCCATATGGAGATGCTGGGTGTGATAAAACAATTAAATGCTGGGGGATAGTTAACAAAACAAAATGACTATGAAAGCTCTTCTTTTTGGTAGTCATTAGACCTTGGGGACAATAGTCTATTAAGTGTTTGGAGGTAAAGTGACTTAGCCAAGGCCGCTCAGTGAGTTGGTGGCCAAGTCAGAACTGGAAGCCCAGATCTCCTGACTCCTGGACTCTTGGGGACAAATCATATGCCTCTCCAAAAGAGTACTTGACAGTGACCATGTCTCTGAAACACCTATGGCTGTCTAGTCTAGAAAAATGACTTGGGGATCCTGTTAAAATGCAGGTTATGATTTGGTAGATCTGGGGTGAGACCTGAGGTTCTGCATTTCTAGCAAGTTCCCAGCTAACGCTGATGGTCCAGACCAACTCTTTGAGTAGCAAACAGCGAGAGAATGGCTCTGATAAAGACAAAGCAAATGACCCACATAAAGAGAGGGCTTATTAGCAAAAAAAGTATAGCATTTTAAATGTTGATGACTGGAAAGGGTATTTCTGGTTGTTATGAGAGTCTTAAAATAGCTCCCTGACATGAGACCAGCTCAACAGACCATGGGTAGATCTGGGACTGTGGTGGCCAAAGGATGTTCATATACAACCACCAACTGCACAATTAGCCCCTTCATTATGTGGAAGAAGCCCCAGAAAGGCAGTCAGCATAAAAGCCACTTTGTTTAACATTCTCAAGGCGTTTCCAGTGTCCCCCAGAGTCCTCATTAATTACCTGGAGAATTACCAAGGGGTTCTTGGATGGGATGTGAGGCTCCTTCCACTGCAACTTACCAGCCCTTATGACACTTGGATGATGAAAAAGCAAAACTTGACAAGGAGAGAAGAGGAAATGGAGCCCAGGGAACAGAAACAAAAGGGCTTTGGCTTTTGAGATTTAGAAATCACAGGCATGACTTGAACTCTTGCAAGTGGAGGCAAAAGATGCCAGGGTTGGCAGTTTTGAGCATGGAACTTTGGTATTGCAATTGAAATGGGTGTAGGCAAGGGATGGGTGTCTGGTGGCCTGGAGCAGTGAAGGGACGGGGGAAGGCAGGGCAGGGCCAGGGAGGAGGACTGTGAGTACTCGCCGCTTCTCTTTAAAAGGAGAAACCAGGAAATCCTGGCATTAAAGCCAGAACAACAGGCTCACAGGAAAGGATCTTAGAGGTCACGTAGCCCTGGCATTGTAAAACAGTGTTCTCGGGAGCGTTAAGGGCTCCATGAAGGTGTTTTAGGCGATGTAGGATTGGTCCTTCACCCCCATTTTAGCATCACTTTGTATGTTTTAGACATTGAGATTCTGAATATGATTCATTTCTATAAAGGGTTTTGTACTTAAAAATTGCTGTTCTTTTCCAATCTCTTCATATGACAGCTTAGAAAGGGGAGGTGACTTTTAAAAGACTTACAGCTAGTTCATGACATAACGCTGTGGTATCCATCCCCCACAAAGGGTGTGGTGATATCGTAGGTCAAATCGGATCCTAAACACTACACTAGATTCTTTTTCTTCTGAGCAGCCCATTTGTTTTGCTCCATTTCTCCAGTTCCACCTGTCCCCACCCCGAAACCCAAATCAGTGCCCAGATTTACAACATTCCATCTGTACCACAGTCTGGCAAGAGGACTGGCCTAAGGGATGGTGGACAAGAGTGCTTATGTGGTATGATGTGTGTGGGCCTCAGCCAGCCCCCAAGAACTTCCCATCTAACTGGAATTCCCACTATGGGTTAGACCAGTGGTAGTCAAAGGAACTCAGGTGTCAGTGTACTTATTCCATCATACACTTGAAATGCAATTTTACCAGCACTGAGTGTGGAAGTGCATGCTGAGATGGGGCCTCTGTTAGCCAGGACCCTGGGCTTACTATGATGATGGTTGGAGCCCCTTTGACAACCCACATCAAACTAGTATGAGCAGGAAAGAAATCTTTGTCAAAGCCACAAATATTTTGGAGTTTTGTTACCAGAGCAAAACTTAGCCTGTTCTAACTGATACAGATACTTAGCAAAAATAAACCAACAAGCTTTTACATGAAACTGATTTTTTCATTATTTCTTTAATTCAAAATTTTTTTTTAAATCCAACTCCAGCTTTGGAGGTCTAGTAACAAAATGTCCTGTGATTGGGGGATTTATATTTAGGGCTATACAGGGAAAATTGTGTTAAATGGACAATGATTGTGGAAGAACTAATGAAAGCTTATGAATCATCTTAACATTCACTAAAATAAACCACAAAGAAAGCACAACAAATAATGACAAAATCATTGATATTTAATGCATACTGAATTAGTAAGAGTAGGGTCTGAACCATTAATTGTTATTTACCATTCCTTATTTCAAGAGGACCTCTTCAAGATTACTCTGCTTAACTGGCTTCTGTTTCAGACTCCAGGCCTTTCTGATTTAATGATAAGAAGTGGTTGACATCCATCACCCTTAGTCTTGCCATGGTACCAGAGGACTGAAGTATTTGGGCTTTTGAGGTAGAAATTATTTTGTGCAACTCATATTTAATTTCACCTCAAGCTCTCTTCCAGGTATATAGTCTTAGCTCTCCTCATGCTAATGTCAAACCAGCTTTTAAGCGGCTTTCAGGTAACTTGGTGCCATTTCTGGCTCCAATTTCTCATAACAGACTCAGCCTCTAGGTCTCAATTCCAAATTCCTGAGAGAATCTGACTGGCCCAGCTTGAGTCAGGTGTTTACAACTGATCCAATTAGTTGTAGGAGGGTCACATGGTACAAAGGGCTCACCTTTCCTAGGTGAGAGGAGGACAGACTCTCAAAGAAGAGGCTGTGGAAAACAAGGACATTAAGAGCCTCTTTAGTACAGAGAAACTGGTATATATAGCTGGAAATTCTCATGGTGGCCAAAAAATTTACAAAAGCAAATTACATATTCTAGAATTCCAGGTAAGTGATTCGAAGGCGTTACTGTTTCATTTGCTACTTGTTTATCTTGTTTACTATTAGCATTCACTAATGGAAAGCAGCAGTGGGTGTCAAAAACATAAGAAAAATTTACTGGAGAAGAACTTAGAATTAAGTAAAATTTTATCCACCCATCTATTTTTTAAAAAATAAATTATGAAAAGACTATCTTTGTAAAATTTTATTTTAGGGAAGCAGATGTGGCTCAAGTGATTGGGCTCTTATCTACCATATGGGAGGCCCCGGGTTTGATTCCTGGGGCCTCTTGTTGAAGGTAAGCTGGCCCGCGCCGCAGAGAGCTGACGACCCGCATAGCGGAGAGCTGAGCTGGCGCAGCAAGATGACACAACAAAGGGAGACGCAGTGGAGAGACAGAGACGCAGCAGACCAGGGAGGTGAGGTGGCTCAAGCAATTGAGTGCCTCTGTCCCACACCGGAGGTCCTGGGGTTGGTTCCAGTGCCTCCTAAAGAGAAAGACGAGAAGAAAAGACAAGCAGACATGGAAAGAGCACACAGCGAATGGACACAGAGAGCTGGCAGCGAGCGCAAACAACAACAAGGGCGGGGGTGGGGGCGGATAAAATAAAAAATAAAAAATAAATTCATTTTAGTGATCTAGGACTCTGGTTTGGCTTACAGAATATGAAAGAAACATTGAGTTAGATAACAAAAGTAAGAGCATTATTTTCACAGTCTCATGTGAGGGTAAATAAACAGAGGTTCTGAGCCTTTGCTGTCCATTAAATCAGCAGAACTTAAAACAATGTACTGCCCTCTCATACTCACCAGAATGACTGAAAATTAATAAAATTGATGATACCAAGTATTGGTGAAGATGTCGAACAACTGGAACTCTCAAACAATTCAAGAAGGGGTTATAAACAGATATTATCACTTTAGGCGACTGCTTCACAGTACCTACTAAAGCTGAACATATGCATACTCTGTGACCTAACAATTCCACTCTTAAGGCTATACCCAACATTAATGCATACATATGATCACCAAAAGACAAATACTAGAATGTACGCTATTTATAATAGTCCCAAACCAGAAACTACCCAAATGTCCATCAACAGTAAAATAGATACATAAATTATTGCTTATTCACCCAGTGGAATATTATATTTCAGTGAGAATGAACAAATCACAACTATATCAAACAATATAGATGGATCTTACAAGCATAATGCTGAGCAAAAGAAATAAGACATAAAAGATGATATGCTGGATATTCCACCAAAATAAAGTACAAAAACAAGCAAAACTAATCTATGTATTGGAAATCAGGATAACGATTTTTTTTATTTTTTATTTTTTTTAGTTAGGCCAGTACTTTATTAAGGAAATGAGAGAAGAGAAATGGGAGAAAATAACATTATGGGTCCCAGGTGTGCTTGTGGGTTGGTCCAGGCAGAGAGGAAAAGGGCTAAAAAGGGCTGATTTACAGATTACAAGTGCCCATTACAGATTACAAATCCTCAGGTGTATTTGCATCCTGGTCCAGACAGAGTGAGAAAGGACAAAAAGAGGGTCAATTTAGTCTCTGAGCTTGCTTTTTAAACCATCAATTACCCCACCCCTTGTTACTGTTTGGGGGAGGAGTCCCAACTGTTTGCTGTTTTGATTGGTTACCCCATCCGTCAATTCCCCCAGGGGGCCCAACGGCAAGGCCCCCTTTGTATCTGGGGCTTTTCCTTGATCCCGGACAAAATCTCATTCCAAATGGTGGATTCTCATGAGGTTCTCCCAGCAGCCATTTTGTGGGGTCCTTCCCTCAGGGAGGGTTCCCACGGCCACGTGTTTCACAGCCGTGGTTTTTTCTGCCACGCCCCAGATTCACCTCTATTCCCTAAACTAGTCTGCCTCAACTCCCCCTCAGAGAGTTTACACCTTTATTCTAAAAGGGATGCTGAAGGACGATGGTCATTATTCTGTAATTACTTCCTCCTGGTTAGGGGGAGTAGGCTCTGCCTGTTAAGGTGTAAAACCCTCTTGCTATCCTGTCACGGTTGAGGGAAGATGAATCTGGCACCATGGGTGGAGCTGGATGAAATCCCCGTATGGTTAACAAGGTGCCTATTCTGGAAGAAACAAACTGAATTAGATTCTTGAAGATATAGGGTCCTACTAAAAGGATACTGGACCACAAGAGTAGAAAAGTCCGGGTGCCTGCAAAGGCTGCATCTTCCTGAAGTTGGTGGGAAACAGCATTCTTCCTTGAGATTTTTAATGCTGTTGGTTAACTTTAGGAAGAGATTGTAATAGTGGAGGAGAGGAATGAGAAGAGGCATTGCCCTTTTAGTTATTGTATAGGGAGAAACTACAGGAAATGAAAACAGACATGTTTCTTAAGGGGTGTCTGGCTTGCCCTCCCCCTAGCAATGGGCTAGCATTGGGGGGAACAGCTGGCTTTGACACAGACACTACTTAGCATTGTTTCTTGAAGAGGTATTTCAGGCTGTCCAATGACTGGCACTCCTACGTCCCATCAGGTGCTTCTGGTGAGCTGGCACTGCCTTGGGCAGCTGGCTTCACTCAAGATAAGTGCACCCAGCTGGCAATTCCCTTAACTTTAATAGCTGTGAGAGTGAGCGGAACTACAGAGCAAGGTTCCTTCCATTTTGTCTCTAATTGAGAGTGAGGCTTGTTCTTCTGCCAGGTTTTGATCAGAACCTGGTTTCCAGGTCCTGGGTGAGGAAAGGTTACCCATAGACCATCTTGAAGGGGCTAAGCTGAAGAGGGTCCTAGCCACCTTAACAATTATCTTTGATGAATCAGAGTTAGGTGCTGGAGATCTTCTGTTTCCTGATCTGGATTCATGGGTGTTTGTAAGAATCCATTAACATGTACAATTATAATTTATTCACTTGTCTGTTTCTATACTGTACTTGGATAAAAATTTTTTTAAAATTAGTGATAATTGGATCCCCCTCCAGTCAAATTAACTCAGAATATCAGGGGGTGGAGCCCAAGTAAAGTATTTTTAGAAAGCTCTCCAGGTGAGCTTCATGTACAGTCAGCCACAAGAAGCACTGGTCTAGTGGAATGAGGAGACTGGGATTTAGATTCTGACTCTGTCACTAAGTCATGGAGTGGCCTTGAGCCAATCACACATCCACTCTGGGGTTTGGTTACCTGGTGACTTACCAGGTGACTGGTAGGGTCCTCTCTGGGCCTCCTACAGAATTACCATGGCTCTGCTAACCCAACAGATTAGCTGACATAGTAGCTTCTGAAGAAGATACAATGAAAACACAGCTCTGGTGTGGAAGAGTGCGGAGGATGGTACTCCAGTTATTTTACTGGCCCAGTACAATGGTGTGTCCAGGTGGTGTCAGATGAGGGATGTACAGTGAACACAGGAACCTTAGTCCCCGTCATGTATTTACCTGGAGCTGGAACTAAGGGGAAATTGAATTTACTTTTTTTAGTTTGACTTCATTACCCCTTTGGAATAGGCTACGAATAGTCCAGGAAATTAGGATTCAAAAAATATCAGAGCTTGATGGAACTTATAGATCATCAGTTCAGCAGTTTGTAACCAGTTTTTAGAAGTTCTCTCCCATTTTTTTTTCAAATTAAATTTTATGCAGAATCCAAATTTATGCCCAAATAACAAAAATCAATGAGTTCCCAGGCAGTTAAAATTTTCACTTTTTAGTGAAAAATGCTTCATTTCTGGAGGAAGCCCTAGTAGTACAGAAAGACTTATATAATTCAGTTTCCTTGTGGTGAAAACAACTTATATAGTCCAACTTTCTAATTTCACAATTGAGGTCCAAAGAGCAGGAGAAATGACTTAGTCTAAGTCACACCTTAATTAGTGACAGAGCCAGAACAAATCCTAGTTTCCAAATTCAGTGAGTCTTTTACTCAATTAGAAAACATCTGCTGAGCATCTATGCTCTCCGTACAGCGCCAGGCTTGAAAGAGATGACAGTGAATAAGCTGCAGTGAGTATGGGGCTCCTGGTCCTTCTGCTGGGCCTTGTCACTGGGAACTAACCTGAGGCAGTCACCCTCATCGCTGATTATTCCATGGGCAGAGTCTCATTCTCCACGGTCACCTCTGGGTTGGCATCTATGGCACTTGGCCTGGTGGGACTCTTCAGAGGCTCTCCTCTCTGATGCTGGTTTGGGGGTGGTTCAAGGCAAGCTTGGCTGCAGGAGGTGTGAATGTGTGAGAGTGGCGCCACTCCAGTTTGCCCATCAGTAAAGGGTGTTACACAGTCTGGATACCAATGCCAAGAAATGGCTGAGCTGGGCATCAGCTTGCCCTCAAGGGAATGCACATATGGACATGGGCAAGAGACCTGAGAGGGACATCCAGAAGGTGTGACCCATTACTCTAGTTGGGCCCATAATCCTAGTTGAGGACAATGAACTCCCCTCTGTTCCAGAAGTGGCTGTGGTTTGGGAATCTTTATTAGAAGCAAAGACTCATGAGAAAGAAGGGACTTAGATCATCTATTCTGCCAGAGCACATCTCCTACCTAGTAGTTTTAAAACCTTATGTTACGGAGCCTGAGGTCCTAAGCGGTCCCTCAGGGCCACCATATCAGGGTGTGGGTATTGTGGGAGGTGGAGGGTCACAAGGGAAGGTCCTAGTATCCAGGGCTCAATGGGCCTTAGCACTGATTCACTCCAAACCACTCGCCTTTCTCTAGTTTAAATATTGAGATTCTGTGAAAGATTTCATTCTAATAAAAGGTTATATAACTAAAAATGTTTGAAAAACACTGTCCTACCCAATCCCTTTCTTGGTGACCAGTGAGTATCAGTCTTATTATTTTTTATCTTCCTTGAATGCGACTGAATCAGCCAAAGGGGTGCTGATGCAAAATACCAGAAATCTGTTGGCTTTCACAAAGGGTATTTATTTGAGGTAGGAGCTTACAGTTACAAGGCCATAAAGCATGAGTTACTTCCCTCACCAAAGTCTGTTGCCACGTGTTGGAGCAAGATGGCTGCTGCTGTTCAGCCTTCCTCTTCCTCTTAAGGCTCCATGGTCCCAGCTTCTTCCAATATCAGTAGGCTAGGAAAAGTCTTGTCTCTCTCCTGGGGCTTGTTTCTCTCCGGGCTTAGCTGCTCCGCTCCCTCCACAAGGCCAGCTGGGAACTGTCAGGCGAATGGCTCATCTCTCTTCCCCGGGTCTCTGCCGTGTCTATGGAGCCGTCTTTTTATTCCTCTTGTTCTTCTCCTGTGTGTTTACTTTCCGGGGCTCCAGCATTAAAACTCCAAGCTCCCTTCTTTGCAGTGCAGTTTCTCTGTGAGTCCCCAGCCACCAAGGGGGCAGGGACTCAAATCCTACTGATGTGGCCCAATCAAAGCCTCAATCATTACTTAATCAAATAAAAGTGAAAGCTCTGAATCCAAAATAATCTAATATGCCCAGAGGAACAAACCAGTTTACAAACATAATCCACTATCTATTTTTGGAATTCATAACCAATATCAAACTGCTACAGTGACCTTCAAAACCTTTCTAGGTAATCTATATTAGATGAGTCTTCCTCATATAAAACTTAAATTCCTTGTGTGGCAGTTTAAGTCTGTTCTAAATATATCTATATTCTTTGGAAGTAGAAGATGGGGACTTGCTTATTCCAGAGCAGGCCCCAGATGTAGACAAAGAGTGTCTTCCATGACATTAGCCTGCTTTCATGTAGCCCTTCCTGCTGTCCAGACACTGCTTCTCATCCTGGAGGCCCACCTGGAGGCACCCCTTGTGGCCAAGGCCCCT